>PVJN01010689.1:0-56504 GCA_004026805.1 Lasiurus borealis | reverse complement strand
TGGCTTTGAAAACTGGGTGAAAAGGAACTGAAATGGTAATGATTTATAGCTCGCCCTTAAAAAAAAAAAAAGGCCCTAGCCCTTAAAGAAATGGGGGCAACTCAATCTCTGAGTCCCTGCCTTCTCCTCCCTCTCCCCCATTCCTGTGCCCCCTCCAGAAGCTTGGGGAGGACCTAGGAGTAGCTGGTACATGTGCACAGCGGGCACAGGAGGAGTGTGCGGCCACGTGCCCACGTCCTGGGCCACTGGCGCTGCTAACTCGCTGGTCTTAGGATGGCAAGGTATTCTGCAGACACTCCTAGGGTTCCCTCCTTCCTCTTCCCCTCCCCCCACCCCCCACTCAGCTCCTGCCCACGCCCTGAGTTACTGACTCTCACTGAGAAAACCTGCAACGGAGTGAGCACGTTGTAGAATTAAAAAAATGAGACTACGTTACTTGAGAGTGATCAGGAGACAGGGGCAGAGCCGGGCCCCAAAGCAGGGGTGCTTAAGGGTTTAGCTCCTGGGTCTCCACTAAGAGAAGACAAGAGGACCCCACAGCCTCTTCCTACCCCCAACCTAGCCTCCGCACAAGCTCCCCCAGACAGACAGACACCTGTTCCAGCCCCCGATGTCACACCGGTGCAAACCCCTGAGCTGATTACATTTCCCTAAGTGCCACCCGGGATTAAAGACAGGCGGGACTTGAGTTCAAGCTGCTGCTGCTCACGAGGCATGCAAAACCTTCCCTTGGGGGTGGGAGGCTGGAGGGGAGACAGTGGAAATGCCAGCTCCCTTTCCATCCAGCCCTGCCTCGCCTCCTTCCTAGAGCTCGGGGTCTGCAGCTCCCTCAGCTGTGACCCGAGGCTGGCGGGCCCTATTCCATCACCTCTGATACTGGGAGGGGCCCATGAGTGAGAAAAACCGCCCCCTCCCCCGAGGCTGGAAAGGCTTTGGGAGAAGACTGTTGGAGAAGGACTTAGAACGATGCTCAGACTCTCTAATGCGGGTGGGAAGGGAGGAAATGTGAGCAAAACTCGGAGGAGGGGGCAGGAAAACTCAGATCCTGGAGGAAGGACGTCTGGCCTCCGCTCTGGCTGGGCGGGGGGAGAAGGCCGGTCCGGACACCCCGAGAATCTGGCTCTGGGAACAGACCTCCTCTAGCCCCTTCAGATCATGATCGCCCCCTCCCTCCCAGGTGGGAGCGCACCGGGTGTTGGTGCAGGAGCTCAGGGCAGAACACGCAGGACAGCGGCTGGGGACAGGGAGACAGGGTCCCGGGAGGGCAGGAGCGGTGCATCCCGCTCCTGCAGACCCCGGGCTC
Organism: Lasiurus borealis; assembly: GCA_004026805.1. Taxonomy (NCBI): domain Eukaryota; kingdom Metazoa; phylum Chordata; class Mammalia; order Chiroptera; family Vespertilionidae; genus Lasiurus; species Lasiurus borealis. The sequence goes on along the minus strand of PVJN01010689.1, from coordinate 55,201 downwards.
CCTGAGGGGCCTTTGTCTGTTTGATTTTCATCGGTCGCTGCCCTTCCCCCTCCAGGCAGGGGTTTGCCATTGAACTTGTCCGGCCATAAACATTCCTCCACCTTTCGGGGAGCTGGACGGGGAGCAGAGGGGTGGGAGGCAGGGGCGCGGGAGGGCGGTGGGAAGATCCGAAACTCGAGAGGCAGCTTGCACTGCGGTGCCAGCGAGCTGCGGGTCCTTGCCTCCCGCGAGGAACGCTCCAGTTTTGCATTAAAAAAAACCAAAAAACAAAATCCGATTTTTGAGGCCGGGCGGCAAGGTGGACCGGTATTTTAGTCCGGATCAACACGATGTAACTTTTCACCTCCGCTCGTTAGTCATCTATCTTTTCAGACCTTAGCGTCGGGCGCTACAAATTCCCTATTAAAAACGAAAAAAGACCAAATGCACGAAGAGCAAACAAGTAACAGCTAACGCCCATGAAGATGCAGGAGACGAAGCGCCCCTGCCGACTCAGTGGGGTGGTGAGGGTCTGGAGCGCGGGCGGTGGGGGGCGAAGGCGGGCTGGAGGAGGTCGATGGGGGAAGAAGGGACTTATGAAATATTTTCAACAACAAAGATTTAAAAATTTTTTAAAAATAAATAAAAGCACCCTCCCTCGGCGGAATAATCCCGGCGGGCGGCGGAAGTGCCTCGGGGCCGGACAGTCAGACGTGGCGAAACGGGGCCTCCTCCCGCCGCGCCTCCCGGCCTGAGCCGGTTCCTCTCGTTTAAGAACGTGGGCTCCTGAGCGAGGGAGCATCCAAGACTCGACACGGGGTCCCCCCGCTGGCGCTTTAGAGTCCGGTCCCGGGGCGCGGGGCGGGCAGGGAGGCGCGGGGACTTGGCGGCGGGCGCGGCGGCCTCGGCTCCAGCGAAGAGCCTGGGCGGGCAGCTGGGTCACCGGCTGCGGCCCCCACCCCGGCCCGCGAGCCAACCTACAGCTCCCGCTCCTCCTCCGGGGCCGGGAAGATGCCCGGGGGCAGGTCCGTGGGGGCCCGAGAGAGCGCCCCAGGTTCTGCCTGCTCCGTCCCCCAATCCGGCTGGTACCTGCCGCAGGGTTTGGCCCAAAGGGGTGTGGGGTCTCACCCGCCTTGATCCCCGGGGCTCCCGGGCCCCGGAAAGGACCCAGCCTTTGGGGGATGGGGGGAAGGGGAGTGTGGGCGCCTAGGTCAAGGTCACCAACCGCCACGCATCTTTTAGGGCAAACGAGGCCCCTGTTTCCATCCGGACCAGAAGGGGCCTCAGCAGCAGGGACTGTGTGTGTCTTGGGGTGCGGGGGGAAGGGGAGGAGGACAGAAACTGCAAGTTTTCGATTGCAGTTTGCGGGTCCATTATTACTGCGCCCCGCGCTCCCCGCCCCTCAGCTCGGGAGAGAACAGATCATTCCGCCGGAAAAGAAGGGAAAAGGGTTCGTGGAGCGAGGTTCCCTGAAACGGTCTCCAGTGTTGGGTCGTTTTGCGTTCGTTAAAGTTAAGGGTTTGTGAAAGCTAAGGGCTGTGTTCGTGTTCCTGTGGAATCTGATTCAGAGTCAAAGAGGCCCCATCTACACCGCTACCCAAAAGCTTCAGAATCAACACGTTGAAATAATTACCCCTAATTAATTCCTAACTTTAAATGAGAAAACTCAGCCCTAACCAATTTGGCTCAGTGGATAGAGCGTAGGCCTGCGGACTCAGGGGTCCCGGGTTCGATTCTGGTCAAGGGCATGTACTTTGGTTGCAAGCACATCCCCAGTAGTGGGTGTGCAGGAGGCGGCAGATGGATGTTTCTCTCTCATGGATGTTTCTGGCTCTCTGTCCTTCTCCCTTCCATTTTGTAAAAAAAATCAAAATGTGAGTGTGTGTGTTTTAAAGAAAACTCAAAAAGCCACGAGAAACGTATCCAGATCACAGAAAATAAATGGGGGGCTTTACACACATGCGTAGTTTTAGAACTTGCATTAAACAACCTTCTTTACGTTTTTCCATTCTTCATATCCCAACGCGCATGTTTTACGATTTGCAACCACCGTTACCAGTTACTCTGGCCTCTCCCCTCTCCCACTCAGTTTTACGCGCCTGTTCCGGCTTGAAAGCGCTCTGCGTTTACTGCGCCCTAAGCAGCTCCTCAAGTGGCTGCAGCCTTCCAAACGCCATTTAAAAACGCACAATAGGCGGCAAGACGAGTTGTGATTGAGAAAACCCGCGCCCTTGTGGTGGTCAGATAGGCCATCCCCACATTTGAAAAGAAAACGTGTTTCTGCCCGATTAGAAAAGTAACACATTCTCCTAGTGATGAATTTCAAAAATATTTAACAATATTGCAAAGAGCAAAAATGAAAGCTACCCCCTCTCCTTGCCAACCATGCAAAATGGACCAAGGCTCATCTTAGGTTGTATTTTCTTCTGTTGTTTTCATTGCACCGTAGTATATAATTTGGAAATTAAGGTTCTGCATGAGAATTTTTTTTTGTTTTTTTGCCTTAAGAAACAAATCCTCCCCCAAGGATAGGTTTATTGGTTTTAGAAAGAGGACAGGAAAGAGAGAAATTTTGATGTGAGAGAAATACGTTCCCTCCCAGAGGCACCCCAACCTGCAATACAAATTTGGGCCCTGACCAGGAATCGATCCTGCAACCTGTTGGTGTACAGGATGAGGCTCCAATATACTGAGCCACAAGAGCTGTCTTTGGCTTTAATATTAGTTTATGAACATTTCTGTGTCATTAAATATTCTTCCAAAACACGACTTTAATGATTGCATAGTATCCTGTCCTCCAGGTGTGCCATCATTTGGAAAAATATTCTCTAATATTTTTATTTCCATATTTACTTTTAAAAATAATTCATAAGTGCCACTGTGTGTTTGATAGGAAGGTGAGAGTTGAATCTCCCTGGAATAGAATGCTTCGATTTTTTTTATTGTCTAAAGTTTTACATCTGTCTCCTTTCCCCCCAATTGACCCCCCAGCCATTCCCACCCCAGGCACGCCCCCACCGCCCCAGTATCTGTGTCCATTGGTTACGCTAACATGCATACATACAAGTCCTTTGGTTGTTCTTTAACCCTCCCCTCCCCTGCCATTTGTCTCTAGATCTAGTCTTGTTCATCATATTATGTTGATCATTATATCCCACATATGAGTGAGATCATGTGATGTTTATCTTTCCCTGACTAGCTTATTTCGCTTAGCAAAATGCTCTCCAGTTCCATCCATGCTGCTGCAAATGGTAAAAGTTCCTTTTATTTTTTAAATAGCGGCATAGTATTCGAATGCTTTGATTGTTGAAGTTTCAAACATTCCCCTTCCCAGGTATTGATGGCCAGGGAGCAAGAGGGCACCTTCTAGGTGCTCGAAATGTCCTGTGTTTTGATGTGAACATTTTGGGTTGAGCATTTGAGATTTGCGCACTTTGTTTTGCACACTTTAACACTCCCACGAAGCCTGTATCTGTTTGCTCAGAAAAAGAACAGGGCAGCAAAAGGCGGAGGGCTGGAGGAAGGGGTGGGGACGGCCCAACCTGGATTGGTTCACTCCCTGTGAGGATTTATCTTCTGTTCATAGAGACCGAAAGTAAATATTTGACAGCTAATAATGTGTGTGTGTGTGTGTGTGTGTGAGAGGGGGGTGGGAGGGAGCCTGTCCCTTCTCTTCCCAACCCAGTGCTAAACCTGGCTACGTAAAGAAGGTTCTTCTAGCCCTAGCCAGTTTGGCTCAGTAAATAGAGCATCGGTTTGTGCACTGAAGGGTCCCAGGTTTGATTCCTTGTTAAGAATATATTTTTTTTAAAAAAAGAGAGGTTTTTCTATTGTAGTTATATTCATGTGGCTTTGAATTTTCCTAGTGAGCAGATGAATAAAAAAGCATAGCTGAGGCTTACAAAGAGTTAACATTAACATATAAATAGCTCGACTTATCCAACAGTTCATGTGAAATAAAAGTGGGGTGCTTTATACATAAGGTAAATTTTTTTAATTTCAGAAAAAGTCATTTTGTAATCTTTATTATTTTGTTTTTAAACTATTTTTAATACAGGGCATTTCGGGGGCAGGGAGATAGGTGAGGGCATGTACTGGGGCATGGGGAAGGCTGGGGGAGGGCAATAGGGAAAAGAAAAAAAAAAAGAAAAAAAGAAATGTGGGTTTGCGGATAGCAGAGCTTTACAACTCCAGGCTCCGGTTCTCCCTGCAGTCTCCCCTCCTGACCCAGTCTGGGGACAGAAGTATGTAAGTGATTTCTGTGGGGACCTGACCAAACGCCCCCACAGGCAACGGCACCGAGTCAGGGCACAGAAGAGCGATGACTGAGGTCAGTGGTCAGGATTAGCACGGTCCGATGGCCCTGGGGTTAGTGCTGGAAGATGGAGGTGATCCTCCTGAGTCCTGACTTGCAAACTGAGTTATGACTCAGGAAATGGATTGCCCCGTGGTCCTTTAGCAAGATGTGATCGATCTTTCCAGGCAGAACGTCCGTCATCGGTGACAGGTGCCTGGAGCCAGCTTATTAAAAACCACCATTTCAGCTCCCCGCGTGAAGGTGCCACCATGTGGTGGGACAGAATGCTAGTTCCTGGCTTTATATCATGATCTGGAAAATGGAGAGAGCATTATGAGACATTTGAATGTTCAGAGTAGCTATACTCTGAGTCCAGGAGTATTAGGATCTGCCTTCGTCTCCCGGCCACACTCCCCAGCCCAGCAGCTGACCACAGCTCATGGCTTTCTCTGCTGCCTCAGGCGGGCCCTGGCCTGGCTGGAGACGGAATTACCTGGACGTTCCGCAGCTGTGGTGACTAGAATAGGCACTGGACTGGGAGTCGGTGGGTTAGCTTCCAGTCCCAGCTGCGGCATGAATCCTGTGCTTTTATTTGTCCAAGTACCTGTGTACACTCATGTCTCTCCTCATCCTGACCTCAGTCATCAGAGGATGGGTTTTTATTGATTTGAGAGAGAAACCACGATCGGTTGCCTCCCAACTGGGGATCAAACCTGCAACCTCCGCAGGTGCCCTTGCGAGGAATCGAACCCATAACCTTTTGGTTTATTGGACAATGCTCCAGCCAACGGAGCCATGGCTGCGTTCACCTCTTTTATCGCACCTGATTCAGTGAGGTACGGGGAGCAGGAAGGGAATCTGCCCATTTTACAGAAAGGGTAAGTTAAGGCCCTGGAAGCAGCGCCTGGTGGTGGTTTTTGACGATGAGAGCAGCTTCTTCTTGTTGGCGTTTGTCTCTGACTCCCCCTGGGGCAGCTTTGAGGGGAGCCTGTGTGGGTGGGGAGAGGGAGTTATCTCCTGGAAATCTTTCAGGGTTGAGCCTGTTTTACCCCCCCTACAGAGCTTCTGTGACCCCACCTATTCTTCCAGGTGATCTTCTGGCTGAATTAGCCATGACTTTTCTGTGTGGTGCAGGCCGGGATGTACCCAGGTCAATTAAAGGGAAATCTAACCATAGGATTACACCACGTACAACCACTTTACAGTCCGCCTTTAAAGTCTTTCACTCTTGCACATCTTGAAGAGATCTCATCTAGAATGCTTGGTGTGGGGGCATGGGGATTGGGGGACCGATGACTCAGACATGATGGTGGCAGAAGTGAGGTTGAAGAGTCATTTCAGCTGGTCAGAGCAAAATATTCGTCGTTTTTTGAGGTTTTTTAAAAATATGTTTTTATTGAAACCCAGGCATGCACACTGACCGGGAATTGAACCAGGGAACTCTTGATTCACGGATCAATGCTGAATCACTGAGCCACACCAGCCAGGCAATAGTTTTCGGAGTTTAGATGTCTATCTTAATAAGTACTGTACTTTACATAGTTGTAAAATATGTATTTTACATAGAATCTCAGATGTTTCACAATATACGTGGCTGATTTCACGTACTTTTGTGGTTTATGTCACTTAAACAAGTTACCCTAGAAACCTTTGTCCCTCCAGGAATGTGGGGGCACACATTATGTCCTTGACCTTCTACCTGAAGACTCAAGACTATTTCCTTTCATCTCCTCTGCCCTTGATTAAAATATTCAGACAGCCGAGACCGGTTTGGCTCAGTGGATAGAGCGTCGACCTTCGGACTGAAAGGTCCCAGGTTCGATTCCGATTGGGGGCATGTACCAATGTGGGGTGTACAGGAGGCGGCTGATCGATGTCTCTCTCTCATTGATGCTTCTGACTTGCTATCCCTCTCCCTTCCTCTCTGTAAAACATCAATAAAATATATTAAAAATATTCAGACAAACTAAGTGAACTAATTTAAATTCCCCGTTGTTTTAACACCTCAGTGGCCTGTAGGAAAAGGATATCTTTGTGCCCACTTAAATTATTCATCTGGATGTTTGGTGCCATGTCGTATAAGGCATGGGAGATCTGAAAACTGGGTGTCAGGTGTGGAGAGTGGCTACAGCGTTTGGACAGGTTCAAGCCTGGGACTAATGAGAGGGCACGCTCCTCTCGAGGCAAAGCCACGTGCAAGTGCCAGCACAAATGTAACCAGGGCTATAGCTGTAAGCTTGACCTCATGGTCCGAACCTGTAGCCCCACATGGCTGAGTGATAGGGGCTGAGGAGGTGCAGCCAGTAAACAAAGCTTGACCAGGTGCATGTAATTGAGTAAATTCGAAATCCCCGAGAACCTTGTAAACACCTTGGCCACGCCCTTACTTTGCCTCGTGGAATCTGGCTGTAGATAAAGACTCGGCTTGCAGGCAGAGGCACTGTCTCTCCATCAGAGAGCAGCGTCCCACCTGGACCCAGCTTTATACTCTTGTCTGTCTTTTCTCAATCCTTCACCACCCTCTCTCAGGTTCACCTATGGCCGCACCGGCTCGGCACAGTCAGGGACCTTTGTGGAGCAGGTGTGGAGGTGACAACTCGAAGGACAGTTGCCTTCTTCCCAGCATGTCCGGAGATAGAGCTTACGAGTCCTTGGCCTTGTAGGCGGAACTATTTCCGGGGCCTTGGAACTGAGAATCCGCTGTGTCCTCTCCTGGTGCTGCTTTCCTGGGCAGTAAGCCTGGCTCTAAACGGCAGGGTTCCCCATTCACCTGCAAACAATACATCTTTTAACCCAGGTGTGAGTAGTTGGGACTGATTGTTATTTGCAGAGAGGGTTTGGATGATGGATGCAAATCCTCCCCAGTAAAAACATGGCATTGTATCTGAGAAGGTTTCCTCGAAAGCATCTCCACCTGCTCCGTGTACTGTTCTTACTCTGAATGTCTCATGCCCAAGATCATTTGGGGCATAGCTTTTGGGCAGAAGTGTGACTCTGGGCCGAGAGGTTGTCTAGTGGTTGGGCTGAGGTGGGTCATCCCTGCCACCTCGGTTTAGCATGGAGGCTGCTGAGGGCTGCTCTGAAGCTTATACCACACCTCAGCCCACATCTTCTGTAAAAGCAGGAAATGGCAAAGCTGCAAGAGAATCTGAGGAGAAAGCCAAGTGGGAAAGAGATCGCCCGATCCCCTAGTTTTGAACCTCCAATCAGAGAGCTGACTTAGCTAATGATACACCACCCAGCCCCCGTTACCTGCAAGAGAATTCCTGCCCTCGGCCTCTCTGGGCTAATCTTGCCATCCACACGGTTGATGAAGTCACCTTCCCCTCTCAGCTGGAATCTGGTGGGGTCCCTCATTCCATTTGCTGTTCCACATTCCATTGATTTATGCATCCATTGATTAATTCTCGTATGTGCCCTGACCGGGGATTGAACTCGCAACCATGACATATCATGATGATGTTCTAACTGGGCAACCCAGCCAGAGCTCAACCCACTTTTGAAAGTAAAAACTATAAATCATGTTCATAATAAAGCAGAAGTTTATTGGACACGTGGCTGCCTGTTATTGGTAACTGAGAGAAGATGTGAGTGCTGTCTTACAGCGCTTAATGAAATGCCTGTCGTGCCATGCCACCCTCCTCCTCTTCTCAGTCCTTTGTCACTTCTTTATTCCCAACTCTTCAGCATTCCCTTCTCCACATCCTTCTGAATAAAGCCGAAACTCTGCCTTATGTCCCTCCAGAGGCCGTATCAGGCCAAATTTTTATTCACATTTGCAGCCTTAACAATTCACAAGTCTAATCCTGAACCTCTGTGGCTTTTTAAAAACCACACTGTAGCCGAAACCGGTTTGGCTCAGTGGAGAGAGCGTCGGCCTGTGGACTGAAAGGTCCCAGGTTTGATTCCGGTCAAGGGCATGTATCCTGGTTGTGGGCATGTCCCCAGTAGGGGGTGTGCAGGAGGCGGCTGATCGATGTCTCTCTCTTATCGATGTTTTTAACTCTCTATCCCTCTCCCTTCCTCTCTGTAAAAAATCAATAAAATATATTAAAAAAAAACAACAACCAAAACACCACATGTAAGTAAATCGGGAGCAAGGAGAGCATAGAAGAGAGAGGAGACTGCATGCATCCTGATGAGGGAGCATCTGCCTGGAACTCTGAGAAACGGGCAGGATTCTGAACACAGAGTTGGGATGGAGGGGGCTCCCTGTGCTCAGAGATCTAGAGCTGGGAACGTTCTGGCATGTGGAAGGAAGTAAAAGGTAGATGGGGTGGAGGGGACATGAGAGGGGGGTAATGTGTGCATAGGAAGCATACAGAATGTGGGGTGTACAAGTCCTGGCTCTACCCTCTCGGTTCTTCATCTGCTAAAATTTATCTGTGTTTTCTGATGGTCTTAGGCTCTACAGCAGCGGTTCTCAACTTGTGGGTCATGCCTCACAGGTTGAAAACTGCTAGCAAGGTCACCTAAGGCCATCGGAAAACAGATATTTACATTATGATTCATTAACAGTAGCAAAATTACAGTTATGAAGGAGCAACGAAAATAATTTTAAGATTGGGGGTCACCACAACATGAGGAACTGTATTAAAAGGTCACAGCATTAAAAAGGGTTGAGGCCGAGACCAGTTTGGCTCAGTTGATAGAGTGTCGGCCTGCGGACTGAAAGGTCCCAGGTTTGATTCCGGTCGGGGCATGTACCTTGCTTGCGGGCACATCTCCAGTGTGGGGCGTGCAGGAGGTGGCTGATCTATGTCTCTCGCTCATCGATGTTTCTGACTTTCTATCCCTCTCTCTTCCTCTCTGTAAAAAATCAATAAAATATATTAAAAAAAATAAAGATAAAAAAGGGTTGAGAACCGCTGTGCTAAACGGAGATTAAGATTATTACCTCCCTGAATTGTGAGGAGGATTGCATGAGGTGACATTAGTGAAAACTCCTAACAGAACAGAGTTATTATTTGTGGGTGAGCCTGTCGGACTCTTTCACTAGGACTGGAAGATCCTTGAATATGTTACCTTCACCATGTATGTCCCACAGCCTTCCGCACATGGTCATTATTCAATAAACATTTATGAATGAATTTAACTATTTTATTTTATTATAATAATGAAGAAATGGTTTTGTGAAGTGAAAAAATATATATCTAATAGGATGATAGCGGTTACCTTTTGTTTAAGAAGGGGGTGGGGAGCCGTGGCTGATGTGGCTCAGTTGAGCATCCTCTCATGCACCGAGAGGTTACTGGTTTGATGCCCAGTCAAGGCACATGCCCAGGTTTCTGGCTCTATACCCAGTAGGGGGCGTGCAGGAGGCAGCCTATCAATATTTCTCTCCCTGTCCCTTCCTCTCCTCTCTCTCTGAAATCAAGCACTAAAATATTAGAAGTAAATACAATGGGGGAAGTAAGAATATATTATCACAGTAATTTTCATTTGCATAAACACAATCTGGGAGGACATATCAGAGACTAATCATGAGGGTTTAGGGCCGGGGTGATGGTGAGAAGGGGAGAGATGCAGACTGTGGGAGGGGTATTTCCCACTTTATGCATACATCTATTTTAACCAGGTAAATATATTTCTCTTAAAAAAAATAAAGTTGCTGAAGTGGGTTGGCCACCAGGGACGATTACTAATGGTGTCCTTGAACTTGTGAGGAGACAACATCCACGAACTGTCATCAGCCCACCAACCCTGTGGCAGGTGGCAGGGCTGTCCCTGATGATGGTGATAAAACTCGACTTGATATATGGAAGGCTGGGACTGGGGGGTGGGGAGGGAGGGATAGAAAAAGGGATTTTTCTCTCTTTTTTTAAATCAAATGGCAGCTCTTTTTCATACATATATATATTTATTTATATATATTTATACGAAATTTTTAAAAATGAAAAACTAGAAAAATATAGAAATCTTCTGCAGGAAAAATGTAACTGGCCACTAACAATACAAATGTAAGGATCAAAGCCTCATCTCAGAGAATCAGCTCTGAGAAGAAACCGTTTTTAGAGATCATATAAAAAGGAATGGGCCGAAACCAGTTTGACTCAGTGGACTGACAAGTTCCAGGTTCGATTCCGGTCAAGGGCATGTACCTTGGTTGCAGGCACATCCCCAGTAGGGGGCATGCAGGAGGCAGCTGATCGATGTCTCTCTCTCATCGAAGTTTCTAACTCTCTATCCCTCTCCCTTCCTCTCTGTAAAAAATTAATAAAATATATTTTAAAAAATAAAAAAAGAAAAGAAAAGAAAGTCCTGTCCCAGGCTTCCATCCTCTGCCTCTGCTCTTGCCTGTGGAGAGATCTACCTCCTGAGACCAGATCCACCCTAGACCTGTGGAATGCTGATACACACACGTCTCGGAATCCCTCTCCACATGCTGGCCTGGATTTCCTGCAGCCCCGGGACCTCCTGCTACACCTCTTAACCCAACCTGGCTCTCTGTGAGGTCTGCTCTCGAGGCACTCCACTCTGAGGAAGGACTGGTTTGAATAATCAGGTTAATTTCCCCTTGGAGATAGCCCAGCTGCCCGTGCAGACCCAGCTACCCAGGTCGCTGTTAGTTGTTTCTGGACGTGAGGTTCCTTTGCTGCGGGGCAGTGGGAAGGGGGGCCGGAGGGAGGATGTGGGAGCTGTGAAGAGGAGGCAGGCGGGAGGAGCCAGAGAGGCTGGGAAACAGGCTACAACGTTTCCATTGTAGAAGACAAATCAATCCCAGGTACCGGGGCGGCCTCCGCTTGGGATTGCCCGGTGGAGTTCCTCTCTCTTCTCCGGGCCTCTGACCAGCGAGGCTCAACATCTGGATATAAACTGAGACGAGGGGGGGGAAACAGCCCTCGCTCCCAGCCTAGACATTTGGTTTGCGTGCCAGTGAACATCTGGACACTGGGAAATATCTGGTTTGGGAACTATAACTTTAGCTTCCTCTCACGTTCTGGAACCTCTGGTCCTATCTGAGGGCCGTAAGACCTTACACACACACATGTCTTTCACTCGTGCACATCTTGAAGAGATCTCTGTGGGCGCGTCATAGATAACTCACCCTTGTCAAGGCTTCACGGAAGGCAAAGGAGAGATACACCGAGCCGAAGCCGGTTTGGCTCAGTGGATAGAGCGTCGGCCTGTGGACTGAGGGGTCCCAGGTTCGATTCTGGTCAAGGGCGTGTACCTTGGTGGCGGGCAGATCCCCAGTGTGGGGTGTGCAGGAGGCAGCTGATCCGTGTTTATCTCTCATCGATGTTTCTAGCTCTCTTTCCCTCTCCCTTCCTCTCTGTAAAAAATCAATACAATCCGTGTTTTTTTTTTTAAAGAAAAATACACCGAGTCCAAGAGCTCCAGATAACTGAGTGTGGTTGGGGAAGCCTGGATAGACATGACTCTATGTACATCACAGAGCACAGAGGAGTCTCTGGAGAGTGTTATTCCAACCTCTCCCCGCCCCCACCCTCAGGCTGTGTGTTGGAGCACATCCTCCTTTGTCCACCAGCAGATGAAATCCCAGGCGGCCGGGTGCTTGGATACCGCGGCCCAAGCGCATCCATTTTATAAGCCCCGCTTTATTGGTCATTTAATAAGCAGCGGAGGAGCCAGTCCAGGAACCAGGGCCTGCTTTTCCAGGAAACGGCTCGTCTTGGCGGCGGGATAGCTTTCCCAGCCACCTCGGGGCTGAAGAAGAACACAGTCACGAACTCTTTTTTGCCAAACTCTCCGGTTCTGCCACATCAGCAGGATTGTCTCCCTCGCTGGGCGGGGCCGGGCTGCCACGGGGGTGGACCCTGTCCAGGCGCAGGGAGGTTGAGCCTGGTAGAAAGATGCCCAGGAGGCCAGATTCTGGTTGTAAGCCAGCTGAGTGCCCTGCAGAGGGGGCAGCATGCCCGAGACCATTCAGTTTCCTCTCCGGCGTCCTCTCCGAATCTCAGACAAACAGCGACAGGGTAGTTCTTCCCCTCATTTTGCAGATGAGAAGACTGAGGCTCGGAGAAGTGACTTACCTTAAAAAATTTTTTCTTAGACATATTTTATTGAATTTTAACAGAGGAAGGGAGAGGGATAGAGTTAAAAGCATCAATGAGAGAAAAACATTGATCAGCCACCTCCTGCACGCCCCCCACTGGGGATGTGCCCTCAACCAAGATATATGCCCTTGACTGGACTCGAACCTGGGACCCTTCAGTCCGCAGGCCCACACTCTATCCGCTGAGCCAAACCATTTTCGGCAAAATGACCTAGCTTACCTAAAGTCAAGGGGCTGTTTAGTACGGGAACTGGGGTCTGAACTCAGACCGTCTGGTTCGCAGCCTTGCGCTCTCCACTCTAACCAAGGCGCATGGTGCCCACTGCAGAGACCAAGCCAGCCCTTCCAAAGCAGCCGTTGGCATCGGAAAGGTGGGCGGAGCTTGCAAAGTGAAGCCGGTTGGAAAAGTCAAGGAAGGCTTCCAGGAAAAGGGGTTGCGTGAGCGCCTGGAAGAAAGGGCAGGATATGTGGGGGGAGGAAGCAGAAGGCACTGCAGCCGCGAACAGCTGGGCAGGGAAGGCAGACTTGGGTTTCGATGGCTCATGGCCTAACAAAGGGAGTCACTTCGTTATCAGCGTTCTGGTTTTAAATGAGAGCCAGAGGTGAGAGGGCTCTGAACACCCCCGCAGAAGTGTCCCCTTAAGACCAGTGGTTCTCAACCTTCCTAGTGCTGCGACCCTTGCATATAGTTCCTCCTGTGGTGGTGACCCCCAACCATGAAATTTTGCTACTGTGATGCATCGTGATGTAAATATCTGCATTTCCCGAAGGTCTTTGACGACCCCTGTGAAATGGTTGGTCGTTCGACCCCCAAAGGGGTCGCGACCCACAGGTTGAGAACCACTGCTCTAGAGTGTGGCTTGTTTAAAAACAAGAAAGTAAAGAAACCCACTCCTGCCAAAACCGGTTTGGCTCAGTGGATGGAGCGTCAGCCTGCGGAAGGGTCCCAGGTTCAATTCCGGTCAAGGGCACATCCCCAGTAGGGGATGTGCAGGAGGCAGCTGATCAATGTTTCTCTCTCATATATGTTTCTAACTCTCTATCCTTCTCCCTTCTTCTCTGTAAAAAAACCAATAAAATATATTAAAAAAAAGAATTCCACTCCTGAGGAAATGGAGGAGCCCTCTCACTAAATGTATCTAGAACTCGAGGCATTCGCTGTCAGACAACGGTAGGAAGACCCGAAAGGTGGAGAGAAGGCAGCTGGCCAGGGACCTCCCTCAGTGATGACATCGCAGTGGGTGCACTCAGTTTGCTTCTTGCCTCATGTATCCAAGCCTTGGAATAGCACCCCAGAAAAACCAGCGGGTGCAGTCAGAGCCCCAACCCAAGGCCAGGAGAGGGACCGCCCAACAAGACAGGAAGCTTCTAGAAAACAACCCCTCTGCTCCAGCCAAACCCCTGGGGACAGACTGCGGCCCATCCATGTGAGCGAAGGTGGAGCGGGGAGCCTGGGCGTCCCCTCTTTCAAGGGTGAGGCTGTAACAGGCCCCCCTAACCTGCCCACTGGGGTGGTATCAGTAAAGGCCAAGCAGGGATTTTCATTCCTGTGGCCAATAACACCCCGGAACACTCCACCTGGCCGTCATAGGTGCTCTTCCTCTCTCCGCATCAGAGGAGGCCCGGGGAGTGGCCGGACTTTCCCCCTTACCCAGGCATAACAAGGACACCCCCACCGTGGTGTCCCCGGAGACTGAGTGGGGGGAAGCAGGACTCTCACCCCTGCCTTGCAGTAACAAAGAATAAACCCCCTTTGATCATCAAGAGAGAGCAAGTGAAAAACCTGGACTTTTACCTCCACCTGGAAATAATGCCACCTTTCTTTCCCCGTCTGAGCAGCGTGGGTGGAAACCAGCTAAGACCAGAAGGATTCAACAAATCCAGAGTCTCCTAAACCAGCTAAGACAGATGATTCAACAAATCCAGAGACTCCTAATTTGAAAATACTTAGGTATCAATTAAAAAACCAGTCATCACCCCACAGCAGTAGCAGTTAAACCCCTAAATGGATGAGGTTTTCTAATGACACTTCCCAACAAACGGGAGGGGCGGAAACACGGGAGTGGGAGATAGACTCTCCCCAGGGTTCGGCAGAGAGCTCCAGAAGACGACCTCACAGCTGAAGCAAAAGGGCTATTCAGAGAAGCAGGGAGAAACCAGGAGAGAGCGCCGCCCCGTTTAGAGTTTAAAAAACAAACGAGCTGAGGGGCTACGCCGAGAAGCTGGCCGATTGAGGCCTCAGATCCGGGTCTCTGTCTTTGCACCGCTCCACTGCCCAAACCACACCCAACCCGGACGTTTTGGTCTTTCCGTGTTATTGTTTTAAAAATGGACTTGTAGCTGAGACCAGTTTGGCTCAGTGGATAGAGCGTCAGCTTGGGGACTGAAAGGTCCCAGGTTCGATTCCGGTCAAGGGCATGTACCTTGGTTGAGGGCACATCCCCAGTAGGGGGCGTGCAGGAGGCGGCTGATCGATGTCTCTTTCTCATCGATGTTTCTGGCTTTCTATCCCTTTCCCTTCCTCTCTGTAAAAAATCAATAAAATATATATATTTTAAAAATAAAAAAATAAAAATGGACTTTTTGGGAGACAGCCCGTGTAGACAGCCTGCTTCCTGTGCCAGTTTTCCTCCTGAGCCTCTGCCTGGCTTTGGACCAAAGGCGGCCTTTTCTCTGCTCGCCTGTCGCTGCCATCCTATCGGTCAATATCCACGCGTCTGTCTGGGACTTGGTGTGTCAGGCCTCCTCCTAGGTCCACATCACCAGCATCATGGTCCTCAAGATGCCTTGGACAAGGACCAATGAATTACTGAGGCCGGGAGAGGATGGAGATGAGGCTGAGGGTCTCAGAAACCCTGACGTCACCTGGGACATTTGGAGCCGCCAGCTCACAGCATCTTCTCCGACTTCCGCTTTATGGCATCTGTCATTTCCCCACATCTTCTCCTCAATGTCACTGGTCACCACAACGAGCCATTAAGCTGGTTTACTTAATTTATCTGGTGAACACGCTAATAGAAAGACTGCTATCAAACCCCCTTGACTTAGGTAATGGAAGGTTGGTGGGAGTTCCAGGAGATCCAATAACCCTTTTAATTAAATTAGATAATGGCCATTAGAGCCAGTAATTAGTGTCGCTTGCCTGGCGGTGGAATGGCTGAGATGAAAAATGGCTCTGTATTAGGAGGTGTCTTGGAGTGAATTTAAGAGGTGTATAAATTTATATGCTCTGCCGTAGTCATTGTGCATCGGGAACGACGCTGAGCAACGGGCTCAGAGCCTCGGGCAAGACGGAAGAGGGCCCTACCCTCTGGAGCCTGCGTGCCAGTGGCTGGTTTCACGAGCCCACCAGCAGGGGGCGTTTCTAACAGCTGAAAAAGGCCTCCCCCTGCTTCTCCTCTTAGAGGGAGACAGCACCCACCAGGATCCAGGCCAGAGCGTCAAAATAATCACAAAAATGTCACTCTTTAATTCTCACGATAGCGCTGCAAAGCAGGGGGAGATGGTGGGAAGGGCCAGTCCTGGGTTCAGGTGCCGACTCAGCCACCTCCTGTAGCTAATTCTCTCCGAGCCACAATGTCCTCAGATTAAGCCCTGAGCTGAGGCCGGTTTGGTTCAGTGGATAGAGCATCAGTCTGCGGACTGAAAGGTCCCAGGTTCGATTCCAGTCAAGGGCATGCACCTTGGTTGCAGGCATATCCCCAGTAGGGGTGTGCAAGAGGCAGCTGACTGATGTTTCTTTCTCATCAATGTTTCTAACTCTATTCTTCTCCCTTCATCTCTGAAAAAAATCAATAAAATATATATTTTTTAAAAATTAAGCCCTGAGATGATAATATAGAGCCAATGGCATATAAATCTTGGGCACATGGCATGACAGCTATTTTTTATTATTTAAATTTTGTATTGTTTAAACTATGACATGAGTCTCCTTTCCCCCCCATTGATCTCCTCCAGCTGCTCCCAACCCCCACCTCAGCACATGCCCTCACCTCCTACTGTCTGTGTCCATTGGTTGTGCTCACATGCATGCATACACGTCCTCTGTTTGATCTCTTACCCCTCATCCTCCACCTTCCCTCATAGGTTGGATAGTGTTCAATGCTCTGTGTCTCTGGTTCTATTTTTGTTCATCGGTTTATGTTGTTCATTATATTCCACAAATGAGTGAGATCGTGTGATATGTATCTTTCACATAAAAAGGCGGGCTTATTTCACTTAGCATAATGCTCTCCATATCCATCCATGCTGTTGCAAATGGTAAGAACTCCTTTTATTTATTTATTTATTTTTACCACAGAGTAGTATTCCCATGTGTAGATGTACCACAGTTTTTTATCCACTCATCTGCCGATGGGCACCTGGGCTGTTTCCAAATCTCAGCTATGGTGAATTGGGCCGCTGTGAACATAGGGGTGCACTTATCCTTTCTGACTGGTGTTTCTGTTTTCTTGGGATATATTCCTAAAAGTGCGATTACTGGGTCAAATGGGAGTTCCCGTTTTAATGTTTATTGTCATCGGCTCATTTTTTTTTTAAATCTTTTTTTAATTAATTTTTTATACATATCTCCCAATTGCCCCCCTCCCTCCCCGGCATACCCCAACCCCCCAGTGTCAATGTTCATTGGTTATGCTTATATGCATGCATACAAGTCCTTTGATTGATCTCTTATCTACCTCACCTAACTTTAATCTTCCTGCTGTAATTTCACAGTCTGATGCTTTACCACCTCTGTATCTATCCCTTTGTTCATCATGTCATCGGCTCATTTTTGAAGACGAGAAACGTGACACAGAGAGGCACAGTGGTTTGCCCAAGGTCACACAGCTGGTAATGGACAGAGCAGGAACCTGACTCCAAGCCCCCCCCCCTTTCCAATCTGGCCCCCCTGTGAGCAGGAAGCAGAGAAGCAATTACCCATCCATGGAATGCCGCACGCTCATGGAGGGTGCAGGCGTCCTCACATGGGAGGGACCGCCGGGGAGAGCCAGGGAAGAGGTGGGGTGTCGCCGGGCGAGGACACAGATACGGTGGGTGAACCACACCGGGATGGGCAGGGACAGAACCCAAAGGGAGGAAGCAGATGCAGCCGCTGGCCGCCGCCTGCTCACGTGCGGCCAAACACTGCCCCCTGCCGGCCGCCGGGGTGGCCGCGGGCTGCCCAAGGCTGGAACCACCAGGCTGGAGCTCACTGCACAGGCAGGAGCCCTGGGGACCACGCCCCCTGTCCCGTAACAAGGCCGAGGTCTGGAGAAGTGAGGTCTGGAGAAATGGCCGCATCTGGAGACCTCGGTGCCCCCCCGCCCCCGGGCCACCTAGGGTGATGTCACATCTCCCCTCTCGCTCACTCAGCCTTTGACCGGAAGGGGCCATCGCGGAGGATTTTGCCTGCAGGGTCCCCCTTCCTTGGGCGTCTCCTGGGTCTCCCCTTGTCATCACCCAACATCTCACCCCGTTTGGGGACCTGAGCGCTGCCAGCCTCACCCTGCTTAGGGCACCACCCACCTGGGAGCTGCACCTGACCCAGCGTGGAGCGTCTTCACCAATTCTGGGCCAAATGCCACTTGATCTCCGGCCGAGGGGACTCTGTGGCAGACGCCACCAAAGGCAGCTGCACCTGGTTCCTCCTCCTGGCACCCACGGCCCTGGGTCTAGAGGGGTTCATCCTGCCAGCCACTCAGCACTCTTTAGGCCAGTAAGCACTAAAGTGGGGGTTTGGGCTTCTCCCCCACTTTGTCTCATCGCCTTCCGCCCTGCTGTCCACCTTCCTTGGTCAGAACTGCTAAAAAAATATGAATTAAACGTTAGTATTTCAGCTTTTGATTTCAACTCGGCCCTGAAACTTCTTTGCTCTCTGCAAAATGGATAAAGTCAAATACTCTAAGAACCTCAGTGAACAGCATTTCTGAACCTAAGAGGGTCCCTTGAGGGAGCAATCTGCAGGAAACCCTTTTTTGCAATTTAGCCAAACATCAGACACGGCCAGCGAGCAAGCCGGAGATGTGACATCTGTCTCACACAATACTTAGAAGTTGGCGAGACAGCAGACAACAGAAGACAAGCCCAGTAGCATCTGGAGGGAGGGCTGGGGGTGGGTGGGAGGGTGGAAGGGGGTTGTCTAGCCTTCTGTGCAGGGTTTTGCATTTTACTCTCTGACTTGGCTAAAAACAAAGAAGACAGGTTTGTTAGCAATTCAACGGTATTGATTGAGGAGGCAGGACTGTAACACATCTCAATGAGCTGGGATTACCGTTAGAAAGGAAGAGAGGTTTCACCTGTAGGGATTGGTGTCAAGTCTTTTTCTTTTTAAATATATTTTATTGATTTTTAAATATATATATTTTATTGATTTTTTTACAGAGAGAAAGGGAGAGGGATAGAGAGCCAGAAACATCGATGAGAGACATAGATCAGCTGCCTCTTGCACGCCCCCTACTGGGGATGTGCCCATAACCAAGGTACATGCCCTTGACTGGAATCAAACCTGGGACCTTTCAGTCTGCAGACCAACGCTCTATCCACTGAGTCAAACCAGTTTTGGCAAGTCCTTTTTCTTCTCAAATCAAGAGGAGTCCTCATCTGGGAGAGAAGAGCTCTGACTCAACTAGGATTTCCTTGGAAAAAGGAGGGCGGGTGGGGGGTAGGTTGGCAGAATTGGCCTGGCACTGGGGGTGAGAGAGCCTGCATCCCCTTTGTTTGCAAGTGCAGGGAGCTGAGCCTGATTGGCCACACTCACATGTACAGAGTGTAAAGAACGTTCCAGCGCATCCTCAGTCATCTGAACTCCACTCTGACGGAGGCAGGCCAGGCAGCTCTCGCCATCCTCGTTTCCGATAAGGAACTTGGAACTGGAAGCTCAGGGAAGTAAAGAGTATAGCTTGCCCGGTTGGCGTGGCTCAGCGGTTGAGCATCGACCTATGAACCAGGAGGTCATGGTTCGATTCCCAGTCAGGGCACATGCCTGGAGGGTGGGATCCATCCCCGGTGTGGGGCACGCTGGAGGCAGCCAACCAATGATTCTCTCTCATTGTTAATGATCCTGTCTCTCTTCCTCTCCCATCAGATTACCTCCTTTTTAATTATCAATTAGATCTCCACTCAAACAGCTCCTCTGAGTGGTCTTCCCTGACCTTCCTAGTATTGTCTCCATCCCCAGCGATATGCCTCCCTCTGTGGCACCGTCACCTGAACGTGTCTTGTTTATTTGTGTCCACATGTTTACTGTCTGTCTCGCCTCAAGAATGCCAGGCATTTCTCGTGTTCCCCGGTGTCCTAGGGCCTAGAATAAGACCTAGCATTAAATCAGGTGCTCCATTAAAATGTTTGACTGAATGGCCGAAACCGGTTTGGCTCAGTGGCTAGAGCATCGACCTGGGGACTGAAAGGTCCCAGGTTTGATTCCCGTCAGGGGCATGTATCTTGGTTGCGGGCACATTCCCAGTAGGGTGTGTGCAGGAGATGGCTGGTCGATGTCTCTCTCATCATTGATGTTTCTAACTCTATCCTTCTCCCTTCCTCTCTGTAAAAATTCAATAAAAAATATATTAAAAATGTTTGACTGAATGAATGAACTGGAACAGTGGTTCTCAAATCTGGCCCACAGACTCCGTGGGGGCTCTGGACTTTTCCAGAGGGGCCTGTGAAATCAAGCACTAAATCATAATGTGTCTTTTCGCAGCATTGACATTGGACAGTTTTCAATGATGGGGCAAGAGCCGTGGCGGGTAAAGCTGCTGTGACCCCAAATGGAACTAGCAGTCATGCCATTCTTCATCTCCATGCACTGATGGCTTCCCCTAAGAATGTCCCTGAGGCCTGGCCGGCATGATTCAGTGGGTGAGCACTGACCTATGAACCTGGAGATCACAGTTCGATTCCCAGTCAGGGCTCATGCCAGGGTATGGGCTCAGTCCCCAGTGGGGGGCATGCAGCAAGCAGCTGATCAATGATTTTCTCTCATCATTGATGCTTCTATCTCTCTCTCCCTCTCCCTTTCTCTCTGAAATCAATAAAAAAAAAAACAATTTTAAATGCTGCTATGATGGATGAGTAAGATACTGCCCTAGTTTTTTGGAAGGTCATAGCCCAGCTGCAAGCCAGTTGGTGAAAGTTGGGGGGAGCCAGATTTCTGCTAGATCCGCCACTTGCGGTCCCCTCTTAATTCTCCCCAAATCCTTAGTTTTGGAACCAACGCAGCAGCTACTGCAACTTTAAATCAAGGGAAGGTTTCAGGACAAGCGATCCAAACGCCCTGGCAGAGTTCTCTGCACCCGGAAACATGTGGCTTTCTGAGCACGGAGCGCCCTCTAGTGTCTGTCTACAGTACGGCAGGTCCAAAGAGGAACTACAAAGATGCCTGTTGAACGCCAAGAGTCTCTCCCCTTAGGTGAGCGCTGATTATGGACAAGCTACTTTCAGGTCTCTGCTGCAAGAAACAGCACTGCCAGGTCACAGAGGAATAAATCACACAGCTGCCAACATTTCTGAGCACTCACTATATCCCAGGCCTTATATTAATTACCTTACCTTGCTTACCCAAGAGGCAAACACTATTATTATTATTGTTATTATTGTTGTTGTTATTTCCAGTATACAGGTGAAGAAACTCAGGCAGGTGAGACAGCCAACTAGAGGCAGAGTCAGGATTCAATCCAAGTGGCCAGACTCCATAACTATGCTACTATTATTATTGTTATTATTATTATTATTATTGGCTTATTGTCAAGGAGAAGTACTAGCCACAGGCAATACCAAGACAGCTCTAGTGAAACTTCTCCTGTTTACTGGCAAAAATTTTAATTTATGTAACTCTGGAAGACTTATGTTGAAACATCAAGGATGGAATGAGAATGAGCCTTTCTTTGGTTTGTAATGAAAGGGATATAAAGAATCTAAACTGGCCGAGACCGGTTTGGCTCAGTGGATAGAGCATCGGCCTGCAGACTGAAGGGTCCCAGGTTCGATTCCGGTCGGGGGCATGTACCTTGCTTGCGGGCACATCTCCACTGTGGAGGGTGCAGGAAGCGGCTGATCTATGTCTCTCTCTCATCGATGTTTCTGACTTTCTATCTCTCTCTCTTCTTCTCTGTAAAAAAATAAATAAAAAATATATTAAAAAAATAAAGAATCTAAACTGGAGTTTTCAAACTGAGGCTGTAAGTCATTGATGAGCTGTATAAAACTTGATACAAAATAGATAAAAAAACACTAGAATGTACTGTCATGACCCAGTATTCTCCCCCTGACATATGAATATGAATATGAATATATATGGGGCTGATAAAAAACATTGGGAAACTTCTGATCCAGCTATGTTCCTGTGCACCCAGAACTAACAGTCAAGCCATTTCTGTCCAGGTGAAGCTTCCTTTTGTGTTCTGAGGCCCCAATGATCCCATGCCACAACCTCTTTCCCCTCTTCTGAGTCATTGGTTTTCTTTGAGTGACCCCCCCACTGCCATAAATGTCATCGTGGGTCTAAGTTAATTTCTCCATGCCATAGTCCCTCCCCCACCATTCTGTTTTGGAAATGAAGAACTGAGCCCTTTTATTCTTTTATGATAGGACCTGTGGTTAAAAATAGCAAGTTGGTTTTTAAAATCTAACTTAGTATCCAATAACTATTTTTTCTCTAAACTTTAGGAGTTGGAGTTAGCCTTCTCTGTGATGGTACATTGAAAGACATCAACTAGTCCTGATTGGTATTTGTATTTTAGAGAAGGTAAGAAATGTGTCCCAGTTTACATGGTTCATAAGAGGAAGGCCTGGGATTAGAACACAGGACAGTCTGACTCCAGGACAGCAAGCTTTCAACCACTTTGCTATGCAAAAGAATCAGAGCAGCCGAGACCGATTTAGCTCAGTGGATAGAGTGTCGGCCTGTGGACTGAAAGGTCCCAGGTTTGATTCCGGTTGGGGGCATGTACCTTGCTTGCGGGCACATCTCCAGTGTGGGGCGTGCAGGAGGCAGCTGATCGATGTCTCTCTCTCATCGATGTTTCTGACTTTCTATCCCTCTCCCTTCCTCTCTGTGAAAAATCAATAAAATATATTTTAAAAAAAAGAATCAGAGCTGAGAGGACACAGGCAGGGTCTGGGATGCTGATGAACTGGGAAGAGCAAGAGTGTGTGTTGAGGGAGAAGTTTCCCAACAACTCTGAGATGTTTATTATTCACTTCACAGATGTAGGAACTGAGGTTCAGGTTGGTTTACAGAGAGTAAATGGCTGAGATATAAGTCAGGTTGTAAAAAATATAAAAGTATTTGAAGGCTTACTCCATGACAGGAACATGTAATGATATTTCCATATATTATCTTAGGTAACTGTCTCAAGGAATTACCTGCATTTTAAAGCCAAGAAAACGGGCTCAGAGCAGTTAAGATGCTTGAGGTTACACAGTAAGTGCGGAGCCATAAGTCAAACTTTGGTCTCCCTGACTCTAAAGACCTTGCTTTTCACCACTCTAACATAAAACCAGAGAATGTCTGACCTTCTCCTGAGTCGCAGAAGCAAAGTAAATTATAAATAAATAGATAGATAGATAGATAGATAGATAGATAGTGAGGCTGCTGTGGCTATGAACCAGGAGGTCACGGTTTGATTCCCTGTCAGGGCACCTGCCGGAGTTGTGGGCTGGAACCCCAGTGTGGGGTGTGCAAGAGGCAGCGATCAATGATTCTCTCTCACCATTGATGTTTTTCTCTCTCTCTTTCCTCCATTCCTCTCTGAAGTCAATAACAATATATTTTTTTTAAAAAGGGAAAAACCTCATAGCCATAAAAGAGTCAAAGTGGCAGGTGGTTAATATCCAATAAATATCGGCTATTATTTACTCCATGTTTCTATGGCTTCATAACAACTCACCCCCAAGCCTGGCCTGGCCCTAGACCAGTGGTTCTCAACCTTTCTAATGCCGCGACCCTTTAATACAGCTCCTCATATTGTAGTGACCCCCAACCATAAAATTATTTTTGTTGCTACTGCATAACTTTAATTTCGCAACTGTTATGAATCCTATCTGTGTTTTCCAATGGTCTTAGGCGACCCCTGTAAAAATGTTGTTCGACCCCCAAAGGGGTCGCAACCCACAGGTTGAGAACCACTGCCCTAGACCTCCTTGCTAAAATGAACATGGTATCTCCAGGTCAGATCAAAACTCAATCTAGTAGCATATACCACCTGAAGGAGGGGGTAGCCTCCCCTGCCCTCAGTTCCTGGCCAAATACCACAGAACTGGAGGGGGTCATTTCTCCCCCACACCCCTTGGCTACTTGGGGAGCCCCTTGGAATCAACTGGGTGAACAGCAAAAGGGACCCATCTATTTTAAGGATGGCAGCACAATCATCGTCCCCAATAAGCCTTGCTTTCTCTCTGTGCCTGTCAACCCTGAAGAGACATCTCTGACAGAGGACAGTTCCCAAGGGTCCACACCATTGGCCAAATGTCAACAGTCATCTTAGCAATAGAGGCCAACCGTTGGCATCATCCACACATTCTTTTTCAGACCTTCAGGCCACTGCCAATGACCTAGCTAGCTGGCCCAACAGTGAGGACAGTAACAACAGCTCTTTATTCAAAGTCACCCTCTTTGGGGTGAAGAACTACTGGGATGTCCTTGTTTCACAGATGCCCCAAAATAAAAAGCAAGGTCAGACGTATCTTTGCACATACTAAAGCCTCAATGCAAGGCTCACCAAGACACTAGCCTCTTCAGAGCTCCAGACGTTATTGAGAGTGACCAGGGCATTCTTTTCTAAAAATACATAAAACGGGGTCCTTGAATAGGCATTCAATAGAATTTTCACCTCCATTACTGGCTTCAGGCTGGAGGCCTCATAAAACATCATA
Source organism: Lasiurus borealis (assembly GCA_004026805.1). Classification (NCBI taxonomy): domain Eukaryota; kingdom Metazoa; phylum Chordata; class Mammalia; order Chiroptera; family Vespertilionidae; genus Lasiurus; species Lasiurus borealis. Next base: position 31,052 of record PVJN01010689.1, on the reverse strand, counting down.
GTGGCTTACATAGAAAGTTCAAATGTAATGAAATGACACATTTTAGCTAGTCAAACATCCTCAGGGGTGAATTGTAATAGAGTCCATGTTTGTTAATGGGCTTGATCATCTTTTCACATGGTTATTGGCGCATAATATAGGCAATAAAAGAATTCTCAATAAATTTAAAAGGATTGATGTTATGCAAAGTATGTTTTCTGACCAAAGCAGAATTTAAGCCAAAATCTATAACAGACTTGATAATCATTAAAACTTGTGAAAATTACAACATACTGAACTTGTGTCTTTTTAAAAGTATGTTTGTGTTGTTGACAGTATTACAGATGTCCCCCATTTTCTCCCCTTTTGCTCCCTCTACTCAGTCCCTCCTTCCTGATGCCCCTCATCCCGCCCCACCTTTACCTCACTATTGTCTGTGTGGATGGGCTATGCATATATGTATATAAATGCTTCAGTTTACCTCTTCCTGTCCCCCTCCTCTCCCCTCTGAGATGTATCAGTCTGTTTCACGCCTTCATGACTCTGGACTTATTTCATTGGTGAATTTATTTTGTTCATTAGATTCTACAAATAAGTGAGATCATATGATATTTGTCTTTCTGTGTCTGGCTTATTTCACTTAGCACCATAATCTCCAGCTCCATCCATGGTATCTCAAAGGGTAAATGTTCCTTCTTTTTTATAGCTGCATAGTATTCCATTGAATACATGTACCATAGCTTTTTTTTTTTTTTAACAATTCATCTATTGATGGACACTTGGGCTGTTTTCAGATCTTGGCTGTGTAAATAATACTGCTATGAATATAGGTGTGCATATATTCTTTCTGATGGGTGTTTTATGATTCTTAGGATATATTCCCAGAAGTGGGATTGCTGGGTCAAAGAGCAATTACATTTTTTATTTTTTTGAAGAAACTCCATGTTGTTTTCCCTGAGTTTATATCTTAAAAAGTTAGGCCCTGGCTGGTTTGGCTCAGTGGATAGAGCATCAGCCTGCAGAATGAAGGGTCCAAGGTTCAGTTCTGGTCAAGGACACATGCCCAGGTTGTGGGCTCGATTCCCAATGGGGGGCATATAGGAGGCAGCCAATCAATGATTGTAAATTACACTTAGAGTAAACTGAAGGAAGGAAATCTATATATATATAAGGCTAAGTTGACTCTTGCATGTGTGATACATATAAAACTCTTGCTAGTGCCAATAGCACATATGTGTTGTGATCTGTCATTGTCGATTGTGAATTTGGTTGACACTTGTATCATAGAAAAAGGGTGAATAGTGATATTAAAATAATTCTTATAATTAACTTTCTTTCAATGTGCACAAATCTGTGCACCAGGACACTAGTAATAAATATAAAAGTTGAAATCAATGAAACAGAAAATGTATAAACAATAAAAAATATCAATGAAACAAACACTAAAAAACAAAGATCAATAAAACCTTACAAGGCAAAAAGGGCTTTGCAAGGACACTGCAGATGGACATTGAGATGGGGAGATTATCTTGAATTACTCAGGAAGGACCAATCTAATCACATGGGCCTTTAAAACTGGAGAAACTTTCCTAACTGAGCAGAGAGATGAAACCAAAGAAGAAAAGGAAATTTGGCCCTGGCTGACATGCTCAGTGGTTAGAATATCAGCCCCCACACATAGAATGGTCTCAGGTTCGATTCCCAGTCAAAGGCACATGGATTCGCTCCCCACTCCTCGTCTGGGTATGTGAGGGAGGCAACCAATCGGTGTGTCTTTCTCACATCGATACTTCTCTTTCCCCCCTTCCACTCTCTCTGAAAGGCAATGGGAAAAATATTCTCATGAGGATTAACAAAAACAACAACAAGAAAAGGAAATTTGGAGCAGAAGCGGTACTTGAATGGCCACTGATGGGTTTGAAGATGAGGAAATGAGGCAGGATAAGAAGAAGTCAGGAGCCAAAACCGGTTTGGCTCAGTGGATAGAGCATCAGCCTGTGGACTGAGAGGTCCCGGGTTCGATTCTGGTCAAGGGCATGTATCCTGGTTGTGGGCACATCCTCAGTGGGGAGTGTGCAGGAGGCGGCTGATCGATGTCTCTCTCTCATCGATGTTTCTAGCTCTCTATCCCTCTCCCTTCCTCTCTGTAAAAATCAATAAAATATATTTTTTTAAAAGAAGAAGAAGTCAGGAAAATGCCCTGGCAATTGGAATGGGGAAGCTGAGACAGATGGCTGATTCAGATTGGTTATTAATTAGGAGGAGTTACACGGGAGACTTCAGTTAGGCTGGAAATACCTTGATCCACATGGTGTTATACATGTGCATGTAGGCCAAAATACATTAAGTCATACACTTACTATTAACACCCTTTGCTGTGTTTACATTATACATCAATAAAACGTAAAGACAATAGAAAAATAGATTCAACCATGGAAATACAACTTCACTTGATCCTATTTCTACATTCAGATTTAAGTGGCTTAGAGAATAAAATCACTGGGATGCTTCCCTCCCCGGCTCCTATCAGTGCCAGCTCACCATAGCCTGCAAACCAGGTCAGGATGCAAAGACAAACACATCACCCAGCCTGCTCCTCCATGATAAGAGGAAATAAACAGACCGGAAGAGGTGCGGCCGGAGTTCCACAAGGAGTTAGGGGCAGAACCAGCAGAAAACTCAGACCTCAGACACCCCCTCCCCATTCTACTCCTGGGCAACTGTTGGCAAGAAAGGGCTGGGCACGTGGGCACGGGTGGGGGGGTGGCCAGGCCAGTCCATGGTGGCAGAGGAGGATGAGGCAGGTTTCAGGCCAGGCAGGCAGGGCCACTCCTGGGGACCAGCCAGCTGGGAGGCGGGGAGCTGGATCGCCAGCAATCCGTGGCGGTGTCGCTGATGTTAAGTAAGTTGGGACTTCTATTTGCGTCTCAGGGAGAAATAAAGAGAAGAGCCTGTGGTTTCAAGAGGACACTCAAGGAACCCAGAGGGCAAAAAACAAAATAAAACAAAACGTAAGAAAAACCAACAAAAAACAAAACAAAAAAAACTAACAAACAATTAGCCGAGACTGGTTTGGCTCAGTGGATAGAGCGTCTGTCTGCAGACAGAAAGGTCCGGGGTTCGATTCCGGTGTGGGGCCTGTACCTTGCTTGCGGGCACATCTCCACAGTGGGGCGTGCAGGAGGTGGCTGATGGATGTCTCTCTCTCATCGATGTTTCTGACTTTCTATCTCTCTCCCTTCCTCTCTGTAAAAAAATCAATAAAAAATATATATTTTTAAAAATCAAAACCCCCAAAACACCAAGGGGATCTAGGGGCTGGAATGGGAAGTGAAACTTGCAAGCCCTTCCTTTGACCTTGGCCAAGGTCGTCCCTCTGGTCTCACTCCTCCGTGCCTTCCCCGGAGGAGGGTCCTGTTTAAGGCCGGGGGAGCCGGAGAAGGGACAGGCTGAAGGGCGGCCCTCAGCCGAGGCTGTCCCCCAGGCCAGGCCGGACGGAGCCCCGGACCGGCGGGGGTTTCAGGAAGTCTCTCCGCGGCAGCATCAAACCGGAGACTGGCGACCACCGGGCGAGGAATCCGATGGGGGTGGAGGCCGGAGTTGGGGCGGGGAACAGGGAGCCGGAGGAGGGTCCCCGGCTCTCCCCGCCCCCTCAGGCTCTGCGCTCTCCAGGGGGATGGGTGGCCTCCGGCGGAGGGTCTCGGCGCCCCCTCCCCCCCTCAGCCTCCTCTCGCCTCGCCCCTCTCTCACCCCCACCTCCCTAGGACAACTTGTCGCTGGCTTCCCAAGCTGGGGCTTCTTCCTGTCCCCCGACCCGCTTTCCTTTTGTCTGTGTCTGCACTTGACGGTTCCTGAGCTTGGCCTCTCTCTCTCTCTCTCTCTCTCTCTCTCTCTCTCTCTCTCTCTCTCTCTCTCTCTCTCTCATACACACACACACACACACACACGCATGCACACACACCCTCTCTCTCTCTGCCGGCCTCCGGGGCTCTGGCCGGGGCGGATCCGGGAATCTTTGCGCAGCGGGCGGCTGGCGCCCCGGGGACGGGGCAGGTGAGATTCGCGGGAGCCCCGCCCGGGGCGCGGAGAGAGGTGGCGCCGGCACCCTCCGCCGCGGGGGGGCCCTGTCCCCGCCCTCGCCCGCCCCCCACCCGCCCCTCCGGGTCTCTGGCGCCGGAGGGACCGAGGGCGCAGGAGTCCCTGTGCGCCCCCCGCGCCCGGCCGCGCCGCTGCCCCTGACCGAGACGCGGCGCCCCAGGCCTGGGGCGGGGGTGGGGCCGGCGACCTGGAGCCGCCCAGCCCGCGGCGGCCACTGGGGTCCCTGGACCGGGTGGCGCCTAAAGGCCCGCGCGCCTGCAGCCGGTGGAGACGCCCCGGAGCCCTGCGGTGGAAGGTAGGTGCGGCCCGCGCGCCCTCCCTCTGGCTGCCGGGGCCGCGGCCGTGCAGAGCGCAGCGCGGGCGGGAAAGACCCCCTCAGGGCCCGGGCCATCCATCCCCGGCCGCGCCTGGAGCACGGGTGGCCGTGGCGGGCGGGAGCCACCGGACCCCCATTCACCTTGAGCCCCGACCGATCCCACTCCCCGGGGCGCCCGTGCAAAGCCAGGGCCTCCGTCCTCCCCGACCCCCTTCTCCTCTCCGAGGATGGGTAAGGGGCCGAGGGTCGCCTCCCAGCCCTCCCCCACGGCTTGGGCTCCCCAGAGCCGGTGTGGATTGTCCAACCTCAGCCCTGGCTCCACTCACACCCCGGAATTCCCATGAAGGGGGGCAGGAGAGACAGGGGCCTGCTCCCCTGAGCGGCCTGGGGGGCAGGGGTGGCTTGGAAAGGGCTGCTGCTCTTTCTCTGTGGGAACTGGGACTTGGTCTGGAACTCCGGGTCCATACAGGAGCCCCCATCCCCACATTGGGGAGTCACCCCTCTCTCTAGCTGCCCCTCCTGCCAGGGAAGTGCTTGGGGATGCCCCTTGCTCCCCAGCACCTCTCACTGAGGGAGGAGAGCGGCCTCCTGGCCTCTGGCCGGAGCTGGGGCTCGGTGGCCTCCGTCTGGAGGAGCCATCTCCGTCCGCAGGGCTGCCAGGCACCGCCATCTTGCTCCAGCTCATTCTCACAAGAACGAGCGGGTGTTTTTGGGGTAAGAGGGCCTGTTGTTTGCAGGAGGAGGCAGGAGGCAGGGGAGAGTTCCCCATCCATGCGGCCGGGGCCCATACCAAGCAGGATGGGTTTGGGAAAGGCAGGCGCGTGTGGAGAGAAAGGCACGATGAGCCCGCAGGGTGGGCATTGTGGAGGCACTTAGCGGTGAGTGGCGCTCAGGAGTCAGCGAGGGACCCCGTCTCCCGGCAGCGGTGCCTCTCGGAATATTAAGCGTCGAGTCCAGATTGAGGATTTGAGCAAACATGTAAAGGATTCGTGGGATGAGGTGCTCCCCGTTATGCTCGATTGTAACAGGAGCAGGTGGGAAATTCAGAGTCACCTCTGTCTCCTCATTCCAAAGCAAGCAGTACACAATAGGGTTCCCATATTACCCAGGTCACATTTGGAATCAGCACAGAATTGGACTTTCTAGAAGAATCAAGAAAAGCAGAAAGATACACCAGTGGATGTTAGGGTTTGTCTGATCCTTACAGGAAGAGTCGGGGCTTTTCCTGATCTCGTCTTCCTCCCAAATCCCCCTCTTCCTAGGGGCCTTCTCACCCCCCCAGCCCAGGATGGGGTGGGGGGAGCTGTCTCCCACTCCCAACCACATCGTCCTGGGCTTACCCACCCCCTGCCAGGGCTTGGACCCCCCACCCCAACACACACACACACACACACACACACACACAGTGCACATGCACAGGCGCTCTGCCCCAGAACCAATGTGAGAAAAGCTTTCCTCACCCCAGGCCAGGCACGGGGGGCGGGGGGAGACCTCCGAGGCCCTGAAGAGAGCCCCCACTCTCACACTGCAAATCGGACCCCGTCCCCCACCTCTACCCCCAGCAGATGGCTGGCAGTCCTGCCTTATCGCCCCTCAGAAAACACCGATCCTATGACAGCGGCATCTGTCAGGCTGGGAACTGAGTCTCCAGCCCTTCCTGCCCTCCGACTCCTCTTCTCCCCAGATTCACACCAACCCTGGGCTGCAGTGCTGCTGGATTAGGGGGTTTGATTCTCTTGTTTTCTCCTCCCCCATTGCTTTCTTGCTCTTGGGTTTTGGCTTCCGTTTCCCTCGAGCGTAGAAAGACAGAAAATCCTCCCTTCTCTGGGCCTGGAGGGAAGGGATAGAGAAAGGAAGGAATAGTTGAAGGAAGCACCCAGAACTGTGATGGGAAACATGAAGTCATCATAGTAGACACTTCCCTCCGAGGCTGAGAGGCCGTGAAGTTCCACAGTCACCCCCTCACCCCCATATTCTGAGAGGAACTAAGAATGCGGAGCTCCTGCAGTTTTCAAAAATAGGAAAAGGGGGAAATTCCCGAGGTTAACCAGGCGGCCGGTGTGCAGGGAGTCTGCTGTTTGCCCAGGCGGCCTGGGCTCACAGGGAAATGGAATCCTCGGTGCCGACTGACCTGCTTTCCAGCCTGGGGTGTGGGCAGGCCTGGCCCTGACCTGGGCTCCACAGGGGAGCGGGGCTGCTCCCCAGGAGGAGGTGAGGGGTGGGGGGTGGGGAGTGGAGCTCCAGGTCATGGGCTTCAGAATTTATTCTGTGACAAAAAGCAGGAGGAGCTGAAAGAAAGAGCATCCAGATTCGTAATCTGCTTAGACACCCGGCACCGCGCTGAAAGCCCGGGGACAAAGTCTGTCTCCTTGACCCCGGCTGGCTCGCCTGTTTGGCCGGGGTCGGCTTGTGGTTCAGATCGTGGCCTCTCGAGCACAGTGTCTATGGAGCCAGTTTATAGGGTTTGGGGCTCCTTCCCTCCTTTCCCCGTGGCTCCCCTGGCTTCCTTCCTTCCCGCCCTGTCCAGAGCGTCTCAGAAGGTGACCAGGGCTGTCTGTAGGGCCCTGGGTCCCACCGTCTCCGAGGGTTTAGACTCCGGAGACATCAGGTTAAGAACTTCTGTCTGGATTGGTCAGAGGAGTTTGTGTCTGGAAAGTGCGGAGAGCAAATCCGAATGCGCATGTGGATCTCCTCTTTCTGCTCTTTGGCCGGTGCCCGGTGCTTACGCACACAGTGGGGGTGTTCCTGTCTGCTCCCCAACTGTCAGGAAAGCAAAGGGCAAAAGACACCGGGACCTGAAAGGTAGTCACAGATCTCAAGCCTTTTCCTTGGGAAGATGCCGGAATGCCCACCCTCACGCAGCTCCCTCTCCATCCTTCCCCATCCCTCTCCTCCGCCCCTTACAGCACCAACAGCCTTGACCTCCAGGTAAAGCGCCCTATCCCTATCCCATCGCCCCTCTTGGGGTGGTCTGGTGGCCCCCTTCTGAGCCTCCCTTTGGAAGTCTTCCTGGGCTCATGTTCCGGGCTGAGTCGGAGGCCAGGGCTTCGTTCAGAATAAACTGGGCGGGAGATAGTAATGGTGAGAAAAATAACCGCAAACTCCAGAGCCGCCTCCATCCTGGGAAGTTTCTCCTTAAAGGAGGGCGGAGGCCGGGGCCATGGCCAGCCGGCAAGGACTGGTCCCAACGCCCCAGACTCTGTTGGGGGGAGAGAAGCCGATGTCCAGAGACTCCTCATTGAGCACAGGGACAGAGAGAGGATCAGATGTCTGGCTGGTAAACTTCTTACCTCTTCTGCAGTCTGTTCCTCCTCGGCCCGACCCGTATCCTGGGCTGGCTGGGCCCCAGGGAGGGAGCGAGGCTCCTCCTAGGAGCTGAGACTCCCCGCTTGGGCCGCTCTGGGAGAGACCGAGTCCCTGGTCTGGGGGCCTGTGGATGGGGGAGATTGGAGAAGTCATGGTGAGGGGGATTGAGACTGCTGCGTCCTTCGTCCCCAACTCCACTTGCCTTCAGCAATGCATCCCGGGTCCTGTCTGGGCAGTCCCTCACGGCCGCACCCGCGCTGGTGCCAAGGACCCGCACCTTGGCCGCCTGGGGGGCCTCGAAGGAGGCTCCTGGGGCACCCCACTGGCCTGCCCTGTCCCTGCGGCCGAGGACAGGGAGATCCGGGCTGGGGGCACCTGGAGTCTCCCCGTCTCTAGCCCCATCTGCCTCCGCTCAGCCGCATTAGAAAGGGGGGTTTGACCCCGAGCTACAGTGTCCAGAGCGAACACAGGTGTCCCTTCCTGCGCTGTCCTCGCCGGCGCGGCTGTCCGAGGAGGACTGGGCTGGGCTGGGGGCCCTGTCTTGCTTCCAGCTCAGGAGAGGCTGAGCCAGCGCCCTCCCCAAGCGGGTCCTGGATCCTCGGCGGCTGGGCACCCGCAGGCTGGGGTTTTGCGGGGAGCCTTCCCCAGTGAGTAGCTTCTCCCCGCGTGCGGGCGGCCCCGAAGGAGAGTGGGTCCTGGTCTCCATTCTCGGCTCTCCCTCCAGGCCCCGCCGCCGGCGCCCCTGGCCCCTTTCCCGGCTCTGGCTTGTCCTCCCCGGTGCGCCCTTCCCCGCACCAGCCCGCCAGCTCCCCGCGGAGAGGCACCTCTGTCCTCCCGAACCCTCTCATTCATCCGAGAGTCCCGGGGAGGCCGCGGCGTTGTAAATGGGGGTTCAGAGCGAGGGGGCGCCGAGGCGGCCAATCATCTCCCGGCAAAGACAGGAACCGGGGAGGCGCGGCCGGCCGCGGAGCCCGCACCTGCGCGCCTTCTCCGCACGCGGGTTCCGGCCGCTCCACCTGCCCAGCCAGCGAGCTCCGCTCCCGCCTCCGGTCGGGCTGTTTCCCTGCGCGCTGCCGTTCCCCTTCTCTCTGGCCCCCGCGGGGGACCCCTTTCCCCGTGCCCGCGGCTGTCCGCCGGTCCAAAGGTCTCCTGCGCCCTTGTCCGTGCCCAACCCCGACGGACGGACCTAGCAGGTCCGGTTGGGGCGAGAGGTCTTGGCTGGCGGCCTGGCTCCCGGGTCTCAGACGCAGCCCCGCAGGCTGGGCTGGAGCTGAGAGAGTAGAGAGAGGTCTGGGGAAAGAGAGGCCCACCCCACGCCCAAGAGCGGGGACGTGTGCAGGAAAACAGACCCTGAAACTCTGGGTTCTCTGTCTGGGCGGACCAGCTCAGGATGAGGCGGCAAGTGGCAGGAGTGACCCAGGCCCCGGGAGAAAAGCTCCTTTTATTTTTGTTAGAGACACAGAAACTTTGTTCCGCCTTCTCTGTGGGGAAGAGGGGACAAGGGAGGGCCTTCTGAGCCGCCTCGTCTCCCCCTTCCTGGAGTCCTCAGCACCGCGATCCTGGGGAGTCCTGGGGAGATGTCACCCAACTTTGTGGTGCACCCGATTGTTCGTTTTCGCTTTTCACTTATCTGGCGTGAGACCCGAGTCTATTTCGCTGCCTCTCTCTGCGTCCCATGGGTGATGGCTGTATATGAATGGTGCGTGAGAGGTTCTTAACATTTGGGGGGGGGGTCACTCATGGGGCCTTTAAATCGGATGCGAGTTATTGCTTCCTCCCTCCCCAGGAAAGAAAAAATGCGCTTATGTAGTACTCGCCAAACCTCACAACTTCAAAGAGGTTCAGGCCCTTGCACCCCAGGTTAAGATCTCCTATTCGGATGGATCAAAGACGCTGGTATCTGGAAAGGCAGAGACTAACTGGTTCTTTAAGGTAGTTCTTCACCTCCACACTCCCCCTCACCCCGCAATCTTCTGTGGCTGATAACTTGGTGTTTGCCAGGTCAACCTGCGCCTTTAAAAGTACTCTCTCCCCGCCACTACTAGTGGGGTCTGGTTTCCCTGTGGGGGTCCATGCTTCCTTCCTTCCCAGGACAAAGGGGCTCAAGCAGGTGGGGAAAGCTTTGCTGGGGACACTGATTTGAGGGTGGGACCGTCTGCTGGAGGGAAGTTGGGTAGGGTAGCCTCCCAGGGAGTAAAACAAACACGGAAACTCCTGGGAAGGGAGGGCTATTGAGAGACCAGCCCCTGGATAATTCTGTCTGTGAGTCAATAAGGGAGACCAGGCCATAGAAGATTCTAATCCACCTGTTCAGTTTCCTCAGAGACGCCAAACTTAGCCAAGGTTCGAGGCTGGGGCATACCACACTCTGGCTGACAGGGAAAAGATGTGTTCCTAAACGTGGGTGTGACTTGTTTGGAGGAACCGGAACACAGGTGGCCTCTGGCAAACTGGGGTGGAGGGATGGAGGGGAAGTGGGAGTGGGAGTGGGGTGGGGGGTTTAGGAACCTCCCACTGTGTTTGGCTGACATAGATGTAGATGGAGCTTTTCCTCCTCAGCCTGTCCTAGTCAAAGCTCCTGACCTTCCCCCCACCGTCCTGTGAGCTGACCGAGCGAGGTCTTTCCAAAGAAGAGTCAGGTTTCTGGGGGGGGGGGGTCTCTGATAGGAATAAGCGTCCTTCTTTGAGGAGGATATTCAGACAAATGGATATTATCTGGTTTATTGTATCCTCCCCCTACACGCAGATGTACACATTCCACACCCAATCCCCATCTGGCTGGTCCTTAACTGCCTACCCATCTCAGGCAGATGTGACTTGGGGCAGGACAGACCCGCATTCATTTCTGCCTGCCCCTCTCTGAGCTGGCACAGCCACCACCTACCAGCCCAGGAGTTCTGGGCTGAAACAAGAAGCTAATGATTGGTGGGCTAACATATTCAGAATCCTGCCTGGGAAAAAAGAAAAGAAAAAAAAACACACCAGGATTTTCGGCTTGGGACAAACTTAAACAGAATAATTCTGGCTGGGAACACCTTGCCTAAATGCATTTAATCAGAGCAGAAGACATACATGTCTATTTGTCCCCTGCTTCCCTAATTAGAAAAGTTAATTGGCGTTCTCGGAAATTTCCCACCGAGGATCAGAAGCCTCTAGACCAGTGGTTCTCAACCTTCCTAATGCCGGGACCCTTTAATACAGCTCCTCATGTGGTGGTGACCCCCAACCATAAAATTATTTTTGTTGCTACTTCCTAACAGTAATTTTGCTACTGTTGTGAATCGTAATGTAAATATCTGTGTTTTCTGATGGTCTTAGGCGACCCCTGTGATGGGGTCGATGGATCCCCAAAGGGGTCTCGACCCACAGGTTGAGAACTGTTGATCTAGACAGTTCTTTGCCCCGCCCACCGCCAGGCCATCCCCCCCACCCTCCCACCCCATGGAGTTAGCCTCTTTCTGACAGACAGTGGGAGGGGGTGCCCTCAGACCCTCGGGCTCCACCCTTGCACCAGGACTTTGGCCCCCAGAAGGCCATGCTGCCTCGGCCAGAAGTTCTTCCCCAGCAGGATCCCCCCACCCTCCCGGGGTTCCTGGACTCCTTTTCGGGAGCAGACACCTCCCTGGCTGCAGGTCAGCACTCTGACCGCTGGAGGGGTGCGGCTCAGGCTGGCGCCCTGCAGCTGAGCCCACTGCTGGCACCCAGGGGGCCCTCCACTCGGGGAATGTTGTTGACTGTGGAATGGAAGCTCCCAGCAGGCAAAGGTCAAAAACCTGTGTGGGGCGTCTCTGAGGCTGAAGCACCGAGAGCCCCCAGGCCTAGGGCTGCCCAGGAAATGAGGGGAACCCTGATGCCTTAATTCCAGCTTCCGGGGCCCCTGCTTCTTTTCCACAGGCTCGAAGGCGGGAGCTTGCCTCGCTGGCAGAGGGGAAAGGCTCGTTGAGAATCTCCCTGAGAACACGCTGCCACTCCCCAGACCTTTCTCCCCCCCAGATCCAGACATTTCAGGCTCCGGGGAGTTTGAACCTGAAACGAGCCAGATAATTGCCCCAATTCTCTGTTCCTCATTGAAGAGGGAGTTCCAGGCCAAGGGGTTCAAGTGGCCTCACTTTTATGGACATTGCTCCAAGTCAAAAGGACTCATTATACATATGCAGGCTGCGAGGCACACACTCCTATCTACACTGGTTCTGTGGGAACAAAGCAGGCTTCTTCCTCCCCACTCCCCCCCCCACCCCTGCCTCCTCCTCCACCTCTTTCTCTCTCTTCCTCCCTCCCCCCTCCTTTTCGTTATCCATAGTTACTCTTTACTAAATGCTCCCTGTTTACCTGGCATTGTGCTAAACCCTAGACCCCTCGTACATGAATTCATCCTTACAAGGATCCTAGGAGTTAAGGGAGCCAGGTTTTGCAGATGCAAAAGCTAACTTATATTTTCCAGGCGTGAAGCCCGTGTGTGTGTGTGTGTGTGTGTGTGTGGTGTGTGTGATCACATTGCTGTGATACTGGCAGATTTGGATGCTCAAGAGGTATGACATGGAATGGAATGGGAATGAAACTGACAATGAAAAGCTCTTAGAAGTTTTTGAAATATGGGATGTGTTCATAGAATGCAGGGAGTTTCTCCTGTCTTAAAGGGAACGGAGGAGTGATGCAATTAACTGGCTGATTCTGTGCCGAGAATGCTTTCCCTTGAAATGAGAGGATAATGAGGCTGACAGCATGTTCCCCTTTAAGTTTGCCTGATGTGGCTCCATGTTTCCCTCCGAACTTGTGAGGTGCACACACACACCCATTCACCCCCACACACATTCACCCCCACACACAGGAATGCTGACACCCACACCGACCTGGCTGTCTCCTGCCTCCAGTCTTTTATGACTCAGCCCTGGGCCTGAACATAGGGTTTGAGTAGAACGACATGCCTCAGGCTCCCCATGTGCACTCAGCAACTAAGCACCCCACTGGGGACAGCCCCTCCAGGCTGGGAAGGACGTCTCTCCCAGGCCCCAGCCCTGGGCAGGCCCTGCACCCCTTTCCCTCCCTCCTTTCCCTGCGGAGCATTCTCCTCCGGGACCACCGTCCCGAGAATCCCTTTGGAGAAACGCCCAGAAGAGGGCTATGCAGTCTCAAAAGGCATCTCTGCCTTTGGGGAAGGGAAAGAGGGACCCCTATTTTTTTCTATCCCACATTCTCAGATTCTGGATGTTTCTGAGCTCCGAGGCAGAGGGGCTGAGTGCAGAACAAGGCTTCTTCCCCCCCCCCCCATCCCACCTTCTAACTCAGACTCCCTGTGAGTCAAGGAAGTGACCCCACTGTCTGCCCTAAATGACCTTCTCTTTTTGGTTTATGGGGCAGCCGTGTATTCAGCACCTTCTCGGAGTCGCCAGAGCCTCTTCCAGAAGCACTCAAACCTCACAACAACCCCTTTGAAGGGCTTTTGCATCTGGGCCTGGGAGGGCCTCAGGCACTTGCCCGCAATCACACACGAGGGTATAAGCTGGCCTTGTCCTGGAAGGGAGGGGCTCTACGTGTCTTGGCTCCCAATCCTCGCTGAGCTGCTCCTATGGTGGCTTCCATTTCCCTTATAGGCCCCCCCAAATCTCAGACCCAGAAACCCCTTAACTTCCAACAAGACATCCGACAAAGGCTGCCTTTCTGGAAATGAATTTTGCTTAAAAAAAAAAATAAAGAAGAGAGACATTGTTGCCAAGATCCTCAGAGTTTGGGGGTGAGAACCTTCCACTGGAGGAGAGGACACATCCTCCAGGTCTGCTCCCCTGCTTGTAAGAGCTGCTGTGATCCTGGCCAGCCATTTCTGGGGGCCTCCGGGTTAGGGAAGGGGGGTGCTGAAGATTCTGGCGCTGCCCGGGAGCTGGCTGCTGTGGGGATCCCAGGAGGTGTGGTCTGTGGAAGGCTCCCTCCAGGATGGGGGTCAGGGGCAGGGAGAGGATGGAGTGACTCCTTTCCCCACCTTCACCGGTTTAATGGTGTTTCTTTCGCTTGGCAGAGGTCGCCAAAGGCGCCATACCAGCGGCCAGCGCCCGGCCAAGCCCAGGTGGGCTGCAGGAAGCAGACCCTTCGCCCTTCACCTGGCTTGGGACTCGGAGCTGCAGGAAGATCTTTCTAGTTCAGCGGAGACTCAACGCCAGGGCGCCGCCTAGAGGTCAGCCGCGGCCTCAGCGTCACCCGCCGCCTCAGCATCACCCGCCAAAGACCATGGAGCTACTCCAGCCTCGGTCAGAAATTGGGGGAGGGAGAGGGAGAATCCAGCTTGTCGAGTCTCAGGGATGTGGCTTCGGCCACCTGTGACTTCTCTGAGACACCCCCCAGCCCTCCACCAAGGAACCCTAACCTAAGAAGAGATCAGGAAGGCCCCAAAATATTGCTTCTTGTGACTCTTACTAAATGGAAGGGCGTGTGCCAATTTCCGGTTCTTTGAGGATCCTGTGTGTCTATACTGCCTCCTCTCACCGTCCAAATTACCCAGCTCCCTCCGGTTATGCCGATCTCTGCTTTACCTTCACGGAGGGAGGGAGGAGGGAACCCTGACCCCCCAATCTGACAGCGTGGGTACCTTCATTTTCAGTCCTCTGAATAATGTGAAGATCGACGTGCTTTGGGGAAACAGTCAGAAAACCTTGGCGGGTGGACAAACACCACCGTTGTCTAAGTGGCCTGTACTCGCTGAGTGGCCATCAGCTCAACTAGCGTGCGAGTGACAGTGGGCAGGGTGCTGGTGGCACTAGCGCCCCTGTGGGTGGCGGTCTGTGCCGGCCCTTTGAAAGCTGGTTCCTTGGGGAGGAGCCGGCTGCCGCCTCTGGGAAGGGTTTTGAGCTGTTTGTTCCAGACGTGCAGAGGGTTGCCTTTTTAACACGGGGGGCCCTCCGCCTGGGTCCTGAGAGTGCGAGTAGGAGGAGGCACAGAGCCCCCGAAAAGTGCATGCAGAACGTGTATGTCATTTGAAGGCCTGGTCTCTTCAGATTGAGTCCAGGACTGAAATAGTTCAATCCCCGTTCCTTGACTCAGGAAGCCACTGACTCACGGCCTCCCCCCCACACACAGACACTGCAGGCCCTGGGTCCGGGTGTGGGTGGGGGGTCAGGGCCTGGGTAATAACAGTCTGGAAAGGCGTAGAAACTGCTGGTCCCTCCGTTCTGCCCTCTGCCCGTCACTAACAGTTCCCAGAGGCCCATCCTGAGAGGAGGGGTGGCTGCCGGTAGCTGCTACCTCTGTCTTTTTAATAAGAATACAGCGTGATGAAGTGCAAAGTGAGGGAGTCCGGGCAAATAATGAGGAGGGGAGCTGGGAGGGGGGCACCCCACGTAGAGCCTAGAATATGAACAAGCGACTGCTTGTCCTTCAGCTGGTTGTTGGTTCCCCTTTTCCTCTTTCTGGGTGCAAAGAAGGGACCAGTGCCCCCCGCCCTGCCCGCCCCGACCCCTTGCAGCAGAGTGGGGCTGCCTGCCTCAGAGGTGGCCTTTCAGAAAATCATCCGGGCACTGCAGACCACCGCCTCGTCCTTTCCTGCCCGTTCCCCTTTTTAACCGCGGAGAAGGAACCCCCAGCTGGTCTGGGGCACCTGTTTGTTGTGTGTGTGCTGGGAGGAGGGGGCATGGAAGGCCACACCTGTGGGGGGGGGGAAAGTTGGGGGGAGGATCCCCGCCTGAGTCTGCAGGTGGGTCCCGCTCTTGTACCCCAAGCCCAACCGGGAGCCTGCGCTCCAGCGCCTCTCAGCCCTGCCCGGCAGGTGTTTGGCGGGTGAGTGACCGTGAGGTGTGTTCCAGTCCCTTCGCTCTGCCACCCAGAAGCCCCCTGACCAGGCCCCTCAGCCCACCCGGAGCGGGAAGCCGGTCACTTCGCTCCCAGTTTTCTGGAGCCCGAGGCGCACCGGGGTTTTCCTGGCTGTGGAGTTTGATGACTCCGAAGGCAGACTCCACAAAGTTTTACATATATATATTATATTAAAAAAGAAACTAAGCAAAGTGGAAAAGCAGCGTGGCGCTCTGGAGAGGGGCCTGGCACCCGGGTGGCGGCTGCTTTGTTCGATCTGGAGGCGTTTGCCGAGCGGGGAGCGGGGAGCGGGGAGCGGCGGGAGCGCAGCCGCGGCGGAGCTGGGCGCACGGCGTGGCGCGGCGCGGCGGGCGCTCCACTTCCCAGGACCGGATCCGGGGTTCCCCTGGCAGCCCCGGCCGACCCCGCTCCTCCTCTCCTCCACGGATGTGACAGCGTGCGGGTGGGCGGGCCGGGCAGGACCGGGGTCGGGCCGCCGGAGGCGGAACGAGCAAAACCAAAATAACCCGCTTTCGGCGGACAGATGCCAGGATCGGCGGCCCGGGCACGGCTGGCAGAGCGCGGGCCTCCGCCGGGAAGCGCCGCCCGCCGAACTGCGCTGGAGACGGCCCGGAGCCCCGTGCGGGCCGGTGCGCGGGGCCGGGGCGGTGCAGGCGGTGCGCTCTGTCTGGCCTCGGCCACCCGGCGGCTCCTCGGAGCGCCGGGCACGCCGCCGGGCAAAGCCCCGCTCGACGCCAGGGCCGCTAGCAGCGGCGAGAAGAGGAGGAGGAGGAGGAGGAAAAGGGGGGACCGGGGCGGGGGATTTTGCGGCTCGTAAATTTGTTCCCCGGCCTTTTAACCCGCCCCAGCCGTCTGTCTTTTCAGGACGCGCGGGGATGTAAGCCGTTTGAAGGTCATCCACACGGTGAAGTTTTATTGTATTTCCGGTCCCCAAGATTTACACCCGGGCGGGGCGCGGGCGGCCAGGCAGGCTCCTGCGCTCCCGGGGACTTCCCCGCCGGACACGTGGCCGCTCGGACACTCAGCTCCCGGGCCGGGGCGGGAGGGAGCCGGGCCGCACAGCACGGGCCGCCGCCGCCGCCCAGGTAAGTCCGACGCCACGGCCAGCGTGACCGCCAACCACGTGGGGGAGCGTTTGCGGGCGCACCTGTGAGCACGCGGGTGTCCGGAGAGGCAGAGGAGGCGGGAGCGGGCGTCGGGCATCGTTGGGGGCCTGGGAGCCGAGGGCCCGGCTGAAGGTCGGAAAGAAAGCAGCAGATCCGCCCTCCGAGGTCGCAGCCTCCCTCCCTCCCGGTTCACCGGTGAATTCGGAATAGATTGTCTCACCTGGGACAGGGCCCTGGGCCCTGGGACCTTCCCGGTGACTGTTGAGGTGCGCAGCCGGCCTTCCCTGCAAGCCCGTCCGTCTGCTGGCTCCCCGGTCGTCCTGAGAACTTTCTCCGCCCGCCTCTCCACTCTGCGGTCTGTCTCCCAGCCTTGAAGCGGGGGGCTGGGGTTGGGCTGGAGGATTTGGCTTCTCCGAGCTGCCCTGGGCCATCCTGGGATGGATCTAACCTCACCTAGATCACGGCTTGAAGCTGAGGAATCTTTCTATGCGTGGAGACCTCCTCCGGCTGCAGATGCCACCGAGGCCGATAAACCAAGCTGGAAGAGCAGCCCGTTCCGGAGGCCCGGTCCAGGCCTGGGCCCCTCCGGCCAGGGCTCCTGAAGTTCCTGGAATCGGACCTGCCAGCACCAGCGAGGGCCAGGCAGGTTTTGCCTGGGGTCCTGCCTTTTGGTTTCTGGACGTGTTGTGTAGTAGCACCTGTGTTCTGTGAGGGACGAGGTGGAGGAACATGAAGTTAGCCGGCCAGCTATTTTTTGTTTGTTTTGTTTTGTTTTTGTGGGGTTTTTTTGCCCCACAAAATGGCTGCAGGGCCCTGCCCCGTTGAGCCCTTGACCCCCGGAGCCTGAACCGGAACTGCTGAGTGAGTTAGGTAGTTTCATGTTGTTGGGCCTGGCTTTCTGAACACAACGACATTAAACCACCCGGCTCACGGCAGTTGCTGCTCCCCGCTTAGCTGCAGGAGTAGGGGTGTGGGGAGTGAGGCAGAGCGGGGACTATGCAAAAAAAACGGTCAAGCAAGCCATCTGGGGTCCCTCAACCAGGGGCAGCCAGGATGTTCCCCAGAGAAGAGACCCCAGCGCTGCTAGCGGGCCTCCCCACGCCTGCATTTTTTGCAGTGGGCACTGGGAGGGAAAGGGGCGATGGGGAGCACCCCACTCTCCAAAGGGCACGTTGCTGAGCGGTTCTGCAGAGCCCAGCGGTGGAAGGGGCTCTGCGCTTCCTTCCTGGGGGCCTCAGGCTCCTGTCTGCCTTTGGATTTTTCCATAAAAGTTTCCCCGATTTTACCAACGCTAGCTTTCCAGAGACACAGGGAGTCACTGAGGTCTTGGGAACCCCTTTGAGGGGCAGGGCTCCTGGAGGCCATTAGGTCTTTGAGGGGGGACCCCAGGATAGCCCGTCCCGCCCCAAAGGGAAACATCAGAATCCTTTGCAATTTCAGCCTCTGGGCCTCCAGGCGCCTTCCTAGAGCCCCCTAGTGGGACAGCGGTGGGTTAAAAAAAAGTCCTTCGCTCCATTCCACAGTTGGCTCCTGCCCTAGCGAGAGGCCAAGGCTTCCGCACAGGCCCTTGGTCTGGGCTGCAGGTTTCCCCAAGTCTGGAGGGCCAGCTCCTGGGACAGAGGCCTGACTGGCAGGCCAGTGGGCAGCTCATTCAGACGGAGAGAGTGACCGGGCGATGGAGGGGCAGGGAGTGGGGCGGGGGCGAAGCCGTGATACCCTCTCTGACCCCAGCCCTCTCCAGGCTCCTGGCTCTCTGCCCAGGGAAGGAGTGCCGGCGGAAGGCGGAAGGCAGGCTCGGGACGGTCCAAAGCATAAGCTCACTTTTGTTCCCAAACTTCCCCCCTTCCCCCCTTGAGGCAGAGGAAATGTAGAAAGGGGCCCAACCGGATGGGGCTCGGTGGCGCCAGGCTGACTTGGATGGCCAAGGAGGGGGGGTGTCTCTGAACAACAGGCCTCCGCTGGGGTGGAGACCCACCCCCTACCCCACCCCCCGGAGGAAAGGCGACCTCCACGCCCTGTCCTGGTGAGCAAGGCCCACGCTGCTGCCCCCTGGCCGTTCCTTGTCCTCGGTTGGGGTGCAGATGGTCTGGGGCACCCTGTTGCCTTACCTTGCTTCTCCCCGGGGCTCTCACCAACCTGCCCGGCCACTCGGAGCCTCGCTGTCTTCCATCCTGGCACCCCTCGGCCACCCCCTCCCAGGAACAGTGCTGTAAAAAGAAAAAAAAGGGGGGAGATGTTAGAGAGAAAGGAGGAAATAAAGTCTTTGGAAAGCAGAGAGTTTTACAACAGCCACAGGTTTTATGGAAGCAATTTCGTAATAACCTTCTACCTGCTCAGCTCCTCTCGGTCCCGCCTGCTGCCCACCCCGTTTGGCCTCCTGGATGCTCCCTCCCAAAGAGTCAGCCCCCCCGCACCCCCACCTCCCCACCCCCGCCACCTTCCAGATCCCTGATGGCTTCGAGTTGGTAAGAGGAGAGTCCAGAGATCTGCCTGGGCCGCTGACCTCTCAGTCCTTTCTCTCACCTCGGACGCTTGGGGAGGGAGGTGTTGAGGAAGATTTCGTTGTTTTTCAGTGAAAACCCCCACTCGCGGGGCGTGGGAGCACTGAGGTTTGAACTCGTGTGTGGAGTCGATGATGTGACTCATTTTTGGAGGCCGTTTTGTATAAAGGCTGAGGGTCCCGGGGTCCTTGATTTCGACCCCCCTCCCCTGGAGCCCAGTGTCTCCACATCTCCTTTCCCCAAGGGGGACTGGACTCTGACTGTGGGTCAGAAGGAAGATCTCGGGGTGCGTGGGGACAGAGACTCGGGGACTTTTCTGATCTCGTTGTATGCAGCACCAGTGCTTTTTGTTGGCCTGACCCCCACCGTTTACCTGAGAAAAGCTTTCCCGGTAAACTCGGCTCTACCCACTGGTCCCAGGCATACGTGTGTGGAGCATGCTCATGCACAGCTAATAGTGTCTTCATCTGGTGCCCATCACCACCATGAAATAAGGATCACGCGACGCCCGCTGCCCCTGCAGCTCTGGGAAAGACGCGCAGTAAAGGATTTCATGGTCGGACAAAAAAGTCACAAAATTCCATGACCTCCCTGAACCGGTTTGAGGCGCTCCCTTCACCTTCCAGAGAAACATTTTACAAAGAAGCTGTAAAAGAATCCAGATTTAAGTCCGCACGCATTTGTGGGAGAATACGGACGGTGTTTATTTCGCCTCGAATACCAAGTCAACAGGCAGATTTTTTTTTTTTCCAACGGAAGCTTCGGAATCAACTACTGTTTTATAGCTACAATTCAAGTCTACAAGTACCCCGGTTTTCGCCCTTTTCATAGGGGTGTGATGGTTATAAAAACGTACACAAAAGCGTTTGGATCACAGGTCTTCTATGAGTAGAGCTGTAAATAGACATCACAGGCGTTATTCGCACATCCACAGACATACCACTGGATCTTACACTCAAACGCTTAAGCAATCCCGTATTATGGTTGGGCAGGTTTGCTCATTACGTATTCTATATGCAGCCTAGAGTACAGTATATTTGCATACGAGGTTCAATGTGGATTTTAAATATACATACAGGATGTATACACATCTATTCAAACACAGCATGCATACATTTGAGCTTAGCTTATTGATTAAAAACAATCTTTGCCCCTTTATTATTTTACCTTCTTCCTCTTCTTCTCCTCATTCTCCTCCTTCTTCTCCTTCTCTTCCTTCTTCTCCTTCTCTTTCTCCTTCTCCTCCTTCTTCTATTTTCCCCTCCGTTTAAAATTTTCTCTTACTGACAAGGACCCTTTTAAAAGCCCCCCCTCCATCTAAACACTCAGCGGCTGGGCCAGGCCAGGCTGGGCCTCTGTGCCTCCCACCTCGGCCTCACTCCTCTGCGCTCGGGCCCCAGTGTCAGCCGGGCTGCCGCTTTCCCTGCCTGCTCTTCCCGGAGCCACCAGACACCAGCCGGGCCTGCGTGCAGGCAGGCGCGCTCCTGTGCCCGGAATGGCAAAAGGCAGGAGGGGGAGCAGGGCTTCCCTTCTTCCCTTCTTCCTCTTTAGGACGGGGGGGTGGGGCGGGGTACAGTTTGCTCTCTCGGGATGAGATGACCCTCACTCAAGGAACCCCTCAGTCAGGCATCTTTAGAAACTGGGCACCACTGGCTGGAATCCTGTTCGCCTGCCTCGGTCAGGGTGGGCACCATTGTCTGGGTGAGAAAACAAGGGTTTGGTGTTTTTTGGGAAGTGGGGTTGGGGGGAGCGGAAAGGGCTTCCAAACACCCAAACAGGGGCTGCCTCTCAGCCAACCCTTCCGTCATTTGTCCCAGTTGAGTTTCAATGTGAAGCAACAGTGTTTTCTAGAAAGTCTACCTGGGGTGGGGGGGTTGGTGCTCCTTGCTTGGCTGCACCAGAGTCCCCACCTGGAGGGAGGTGAGCTGGGGGGCGAGTTCATTCTTTTCCTTTCAGACTCCCTTCTCGACTGAGACCCTCAAAGGCTGTCATTTTGACATGGTCCCCCTTTTCCAGCCTCTTTGTGAGCTAAGGCTTAAGTTCTGGTGGCGGGAAAGAGCCTGGGTCCCCTCCTGACTCAGCACCCAGGAACCAGGGTGAGGGCAGCTCCTCAGACAGACAGCTGCCCCACAGCCCAGTAGGGCACCACCCCCCCCCCCCGTGAGCCCAAAAGCTCTGCTTCCTCTAATGTCTCCCCTAAACGAAGTGGCCCTCCTGACTTCTCTCTGGCAGAACCAACCCAGACTGGGCAGTGGCAGCCAGAGGGGCTGCAGGCAGAGTGCAGCCTGAGTCTTAGGACCAGTCCAGGGCTGTGACTGTCCCACAAATAAATAATAAATAAAAAGTCTCTGCCCACTTCCCGCCTGTCCTTTTTGGACCCTAATTTATATGTGACAGAAAGCCATGTCCGCAGCCCACCGTGCTCCAAGCACCGTTATTGATGGCAGGAGAGACTTTCCCCCGAAGAGTCTGTTTCTCACAGGTGGAGCCAGCGGCGGGCTCCCCACAGCTGGCAGAGGCAGAACAGGTGCTGCGCCCTCACTGTGATCCCTCCCCCGCGCGCCCCGCTTCTCGCTGGCGAGTCCAGGTAGCTCTCTCCACTTCCCCCGGCGCCCAGCTGCGACTTCGAATTGGCATCGGGGTTTATTTCATTTTATTTTATTTCATTATTTTATTTCATTTGTCTCCGCCGCCCTTGGGTCCCCTGGAACAAGCAGATCTTCCTGCTGTTGGTTTCGGAAACGCCTGGCTGTCACCCTCGGAGAACGGGGGTGGGAGAGGAGGAGGGGGGGGAGGCTGGGTGCCCGCATTGATCTTTAAAAAATCATTTTGAAATCGCCATAATGTGAAGAAATATGGCGCGCTGCCCTCGTATTTCACATGTAATGACACGAGATGGCTTCATTTGGAAGGGAAAGCTGGCGGGAGGGTGTGTGTGCGCGCGCGGAGGTGGTCTGCAGCCTCCTGCACGGCGGAGGGGTCCATGGGCAAGAGGATAAAACCTCCGATGAGAATCATCGCCCTATTGGTGAAAATCAGGGGGCCGGCGGCGGCGGCCTGTTTTCTCAGGGCCCAGAGCCGGGGAAGGCCGAGAAAAAGCAGCCCCAGCCTGCCCCTAACCCCTAACCCCGGCCCGCAGGGAGGAGGGCAAGAGGGGAGAAGCGTCTGGCCGGGGCTGCCCTTCCCGGGTGCTGGCAGGCCGCTGCACCCAGGACAGAAGCGGGAAGAGCAGGGGCCGGGAGGGAGCCGGATGGCGGCCAGTGGCCCCGAGGGAATCCCAGCTCAGGGCCCCAAGAACTGATCCCCACCAAACCCGGGATTTGGAAACTCCAGCGAGAGCAGGCGGGAGACAGACCGCACAGGCTCTCTGCCTCTGCTGGTTGGTGCCTAACACCAGTGTCTGGAGCTCCTTCTGGACGACCCTGAGGTGCGAGAGGAGGGGGACAGGAGAGCCCCGGGGTGGCAGGGGAGAGAGCTGGACCCCTTCTCGCGCCCCTGCCCGCTGACACCTTAGGGAAGTCCCCCTAATCCTTTGTCACATCCAGCTCCCCGTCTGGGCCGTGGTAAGGGCCTGGCCTGTTGTTACTCGGTGGAGGGAAGGAGAAATGGCTGTGCCCCCCGCCACCCCAGCCCTATACTTCCAAGGGCCAAAGAGAGGTCCCGGGAGTCACAAGGAGCGTTGGCTCCTGGTATCAAACTCTTCCAGAGCCTCAACTTCCCGGGGCCTGAGGCACCTCTTTCAACTCAAGCAGGTTCTCGTGTTAGGACAGCTACATCTTAGGACAGCATTTGTGGACACTCAGCCCCTTCTATTCCCCTCTCTCAGCCACAGAGGGGTCAGGAGAAACCCCCAGGGCAGTAACCTTCCTCAAAGAGCTACAGAGAGCCCCCCCCCCTCCAAAGAGGACCCCGTCTTTAACCCTCCCCTACTCCTCCAACTTCTCTCCCCACCATCTCCAATGAATGGCTGCGGCGGCGCAGATTGTTTGCATAAACATCTTGTGACAAGAAGACAGCAAAGAGGCGAGGAGGGCCCGAGGGATGGAGTGAAGGTGTGCGTATGGGGGCGAAGGGAGGAGGGAGGAAGAAGAGGAGGAGGAGGAGGAGGAAGAAGAGGACACGTCCCCCTTAATGAGGCCCGGGGCCCTCCTAGCTGCTCCCAAGCTGGGGCTCCGTCCCTCCCACGGTCCTGCTCTCCCTCTCTCCCTCCTAGACCCGCCTGGGGAGAGGAGGGCTCCGCCGCCCGCCCGCGTCCCTCCGGAGGCAGCCGCTGCCTTCCCTCCGCCTCTCCTCCGCCCCCCGCTGCACCCCCCCACCCCCCACCTCCTCCCCCCACCCCCCGTTATCGAGAACTCCACCCCCCTGCCTGCAAAAGGCGGAGGGACCGGGCGGCCGGCTGCTCGCGCGGAGGTTACGTGGCCGCCCGAGCCCTGACGTGGGAGCACATTGCATCAGCATAAAACAATCCATCCTCGATATGGAATGCGGCGCGGACGGCTGACAGAGCGAGGGCAGCCCCGCGCGCGATTGATTTACGCCGGAGCCGGCGCTTTATCAGGCGCTCGGCAAAACTTTGACCAATCATTGTGCCGGGAGCGCCGAGCCGGGCCGCGCTCCACTGTACTTTGTTGGCGGAGAAGTTGAGCCCGGGGTGTGGGGGTGGGTGAGGGTGGGGGGCTTGGGGGGAAAGAGGGTGTGCGTGTGCGTGTGCGCGCGTGTGCGTGTGTGTGTGTCTCTCCGTAGTCCGAAAGCCCTCGCCCCCCGGTCCGGGGGACCACCACCTTCTCCCGGCCCGTGGGCGCCGCCGCGCCAGCGCTTCCCTTCCCCCTGCGCGCGCGCGCCCGGATAATGTCTGAGAAATGTCCATTTCTGGGACGCTGAGCAGCTATTATGTCGACTCGATCATAAGTCACGAGAGTGAGGACGCGCCTCCAGCCAAGTTTCCTTCCGGCCAGTACGCGAGCCCGAGGCCGCCGGGCCCCGCCGAGCACCTGGAGTTCCCCTCCTGCAGCTTCCAGCCCAAAGCGCCCGTGTTCGGCGCCTCCTGGGCGCCCCTGAGCCCGCACGCGTCCGGGAGCCTGCCGTCCGTCTACCACCCCTACCTCCAGCCCCAGGGCGTCCCGCCGGCCGACAGCAGGTACCTCCGCACCTGGCTGGAGCCCGCGCCGCGCGGCGAGGCGGCTCCTCCCGGGCCGGGCCCGGCGGCGGTGAAGGCGGAGCCGCTGCTGGGCGCGCCGGGGGAGCTGCTCAAGCAGGGCGCGCCCGAGTACAGTTTGGAAAGTCCGGCCGGCGGCCGGGAGGCCGTCCTGTCTAATCAAAGACCCGGCTACGGGGACAATAAAATTTGCGAAGGAAGCGAGGACAAAGAGAGGCCGGATCAAAGTAAGTTATAAAAAGTGAGGAAATGCGCCCCGGCCGCGGGCCCGGCGAGGGGGAGGGGAGAGGCCATAAACGGCGGACAATGTAGAAGGGGAGCCGCGCGGCGCGGCCGGGGCCGCGAGCGGGGGAGGAGGCGGGGGGGAGAGGGCGGAAGGAAGGGAGGACGCCGGCCGGGTGTCCCCCGAGGGGAGCCCGAGGCCGCCGCAGGAGCCGCGCCCCCCACCGCGCCACGTCCTGGAGGAAACGGGGGAGCGGGGACCCTCTCGCCGCTCTCTGGGTCCCCCTTCCCCACCACCCCACGTTCCCGGAGGCGCGGCGGAGAGCTCGGGGAGAGGCCGGGGCCGCCGGGCTCCCGGGGCGGAGCGGAGCTCCCGCCAGGCGGAGTGCCCGCGCGGACAGGCGGGCCGGGAGGGAGCGCACGCGGCTGCTGCGGGGCGCGCGGCTGGCAGAGCTCCCCGCGCCACGCGCGCACCGTCCGAGCGGGCCAAGGGGAAGTGGGAGGGGGCTCATTAGGGTTTTATTTGCGGCGCAACAGCTTGGCGGCCGCTGCAGCCCAGCGGATTTCCAGCAGCAGCGGCGGCGGCGGCGGCGGCTCAGCGTCCCGCAGCCGGCGCTGGGAGGGGCGGGGAAGCCCCGGACCCGGGCACCTAGCCCCTCCCCGGAGCCTTCCCTCCGGCCTCCTCTTCCTCCTCCTCTTCCTCCGCCTCCTCCTCCTCCGCTCCTCCGCTTCCTCTCCCGGGTTGCGGCTTCCTTTCCCTCGGCCTCCCGCTGCTCTCCCGGGGCTCCCCGGCCCCAGCCGGCGCGGTCCGCCTGGCGGGGAGTCGGGAATCGCTTCCGAACTTGGGGACCCACAGCCCGAGTGGGAGAGGGGAGATCCCGAGGGGATCCCCCGGGGAGAGGCAGGGTGGGGGGCAGAGAGGCGCGGAAGTTGACCCTCTGCCGGCAGCGTCTCCTCACCTCCCACTCCTCCACCAGCACCCCCTCCGGGAGCGGCTCCGGAGTTCCCCGAGGCGCTGCTGCCGGAGGGTGGGGCTGGCGGGCGGGCGGAGGGAGGGAGGGAAGGAGGGCTCTATTTCTCGTCTTTAAGGTTGAGAAGAGCAAATTGGTTTCGGATTCAGCCCCGACCAATAACCCTCAGGCAGGTGGGGGACAAGTCCTCACCCCTTGCTCTGTTTTTGGAGAGTGGGGGGGTCAGATGCTTACTCTCTGCTGGCTTTGCCACATTTTCCCCACCCACAGAGTGGCGCACAGGCCCTTTGGGGTGTCCCTCCGGCCCCACACCCCTGAGAGCCCGGTGGGGTCCCACCTGCCAGGTTGCATCACCAGAGCTGGCATTTGGGGTAACACCGGCTCTTCCCCAGCCCTCCCTGCTCACACCCAAGTGGAGCCCCCCACCCCCAAGGCCCCCCAAACTCTGCCTGGAAAATCCATTATTGCAAGGCGGCAGTTTGGTTAGGATCAATTATTAACATTTCCCCCTCTTTCATATTTAATGTGGATGTAGGTCCTATCGCAGGCAATCACATTAAGGAAATAGCGCTGTACATCGCTAAGACATAGTACTTAGTGTAGGATGGACCAGATTGCTTTTTTAAAAAAAATATTTCGTGCTATTTTTTTTTAATTTGGGGAGAAGACATCTAGTAGAGGGTGGCCGTTATTTTTAATAGCTCTGCTTTCTTTGGCAACTTTTCTGAGTTCCAGGATAAGGAGGGAGACAGTCAGGAGAAGAGAAGCCTGTAAATATTTCTATGGGGGGTCCCCACCCCCCTCAATCACCCCTTTCTCTGTCCCCCTTCACCACATGGAGCAGCTGGGGTGAAGTGTGCTGTGAAGGGGGCTCTCTGTCCCCCCTCCCCCGCCTTGTGTTTATCCCTGGCTCCCCACGTTGGGACTGGAGCAATCTTGCTTCCCAGTTTCCCTGAACTTGCTTCCGCCAAACTGCGCGCTGAGCAGGAGCGGAGAAGGAGCGGCTATTGCGGCCATAAGTTATCTGGCAGCCCCTGGCGCTCCCGCGTCCACAGGCTGGAGCTGATAAATGGTTGCAATTGGGACGCTTGTGAATTGGAGTGCGCTGGCTGTTTGCATCTCTAAGTGCGGGCACATATTTGCTGGCTGTGTGTGTGTGTATATATGGGGTATCTACATGGATATTACATGCCTGCTACCATGTGGCCAGGAGGCCAGAGCTTGTGACCAAGGCACGGGGTACTGGGACGGGGCTGGCGGGCCCAGAGGTCTCTTGTCTGTGGCTGGACAGAAGCTGCTCTCCCCCAGTCCAGCCCTCTCCCCTCCCAGACCCAGAGTGAGGTCCTTCAAACCAGCCCGCCCTAGTTAGACCTCTGGTGCAGGGGTCACCATGCGGGACTCTGGCTTGAGTCCTTACCTGTTTGGACCCACGTGCAGGAAGAGAGAGAGAGAGGACCCTAAGCGGGCAAAGCTTTGGGGGTGCTGGGCAGCCTGGCACCTGGTTGGCTGCTTCCTCTCCAAACAGCCGCCACCCAGAGGTGGCCATAGCTGCTCCTGACCCCTTGCTGGGCCCCTCTCTGGGAACCTGAAGGCCCAGGTGTGCCCCTTTCTCCAATGCCAGATGGGGAGTAGATTGCCAGGGTGGGGGTGCCTTCTTGGAAGGAGAACAGGAGAACCCTTCATTCCCCCCTATCCCTCTACCCCCTTCCTCTCTGTGATTCTCTCGCTGCTTCTCTTTCAGCCAACCCTTCTGCCAACTGGCTGCACGCTCGCTCTTCCCGGAAAAAGCGCTGTCCCTACACCAAATACCAGACGCTGGAGCTAGAGAAGGAGTTTCTGTTCAATATGTACCTCACCAGGGACCGTAGGCACGAAGTGGCCAGACTCCTCAATCTGAGTGAGAGACAAGTCAAAATCTGGTTTCAGAACCGGCGGATGAAAATGAAGAAAATGAATAAGGAGCAGGGCAAGGAGTAAAGATCTCCCCCCTCCACCCCCCACGCCCGCCCCTTCCCGCTCCCTCCCCATCTCCAGCTTATTTATCCGTGGTGGCCGCAGAGCCAGAGCTGTCTGGGATGTGTTCCAGTGGAGGAGGAGGAGGAGGAGGAAGGGAGTCTGGCTCTCCAGAGTCCTTGCCCACCATCTAGAGCCTCCTGCCTTCCGCCCTCACCGGCCCTCAGGAGAAAGTTTTGCTAATGTAGAAGGTAGACGTAGTTGGGTTTTTAAGCAGGGAATGGGCCACAAGGAAAGAGAGACCCCCTAGTTGAACCCCTAGCAACCCCCCCACCCAACTTTTCTGAGAAGCTCCAGCCCCTCCCTTGCAGCCTGCCTGCTTCCCTGCCCACCTCTCCCAGTGCCACCCAGGGGCACTCCGCCTGCACCCAGCCCGGCAAAAGCCCTCACACAGGAAGCCGCGGGCCCACGGTAGAGACACGGAGCGCTCACAGCCAGCATGCACAGGAAGTAACTTCCCAAGTGCAGACCGTGGGGCACCGCCGATCTGTGGGAGCAGCCAGCACACACCCTGGGGCAGATTTTATCCTGGGTGCAAACACAGAGATGTCTGGAGACGAGCTCCTGCACGAGGCAGTGCAGCCCAGGGGGCTGAATACCACCCTGCCACCCCCTACAGAACCTCCAACTCTACCCTGCTGGGCCCAAGGGCAAAGGGGATAAACTCAGCTGCCCCAGAACTAGAGGCCTACAGAGGTGGGGAAGAGAAGGCGGCGATAGTCCTAGGAGGGTGTCTTAGGTTTTATGAAGGCACTCCACACATCTTTGTCGCAGGAAACGTTTTAATGCTGCATGTTGTTTTCCTCTCCTTCCAACCCAAAGGAGGTCAGGTCGCGGGTCGTAAGCCTTGACCGTGCTGTCCACCCGCTCATCTGTGTCCCGCTTGTCTGAGACTGTCGCTCCTCTCGCTCGCTCTCCGCCGGCCCCGCATCCTTCCGCATCCTCCCCCCGCCCCCAGCTCCGAAATCCGCTCCGCCTGGCCAGATCCACCTGGCACCAGCGAGTCCAGCCGCCCCTGGCAGGAGACCCTCCGCCCTGCATCCCTCTGGGTCGACCCGCCTGAGGCTGGAAAGCCAGGGCCCAGAGTCCCGCGGAGAATTGATGGAGAATCGATGCCGGAGCGCCCTTCCGGGAGAAGCTGCTTCAGCGGACAAGGAAGAGAGCAAAGTCTCCCGTGCCCGGGGCGCATGCCTCCCCATCCTCCTGCCCAGGTCCGGACCCACGGGCGCAGGGAGAGACCGGCCCCGCGCCGATCTGCGTGCGGTCCGCTGCGGGCCTGGAACGCGACCTGCGCGGCTGCTTCACGCCCGCCGTTGCGGATCCGTCCCGCGTGCAAAGGAAAAGGCGGAATGGCACCCAAGCTTCAGGCCGAAGCTCCTTCCTCTCTCTCTCCCGTCACCCCCGCTGCCCACCTCCCCGATCCCTTCGGTCCCATGGACTCCTGCTTCTGCGCCTCCCGCCCTGGCCGGGGGACACCCCAGTAGAACTTCTTTTGCTTTGTCAGTGGCTGTGAAATTGTGCTGTGTCCTGTGGTTTCTTTGGGGGTGATTGTCTCGCCTGTTTTCAGTTGTCTCTTCTAGGGGAGGGGGGGGGCGGGAGGGAGTGGGGAGGGGAAGGGGCCTAGAGCTCGGATTTGTTTTGGAAGAAAAGAAAAAAAAAAGAAAAAAGCACAAAAAATATAAATCACTCTAGAAAGTAAACATCTTCTCGTGTCTTATTCTGTGGCGGCGGCTCTCGTCACCTGGCGGGGAAGTTTCTCCTGAGACCTGGCCCAGCGGCTCCCGGTGGGGCCCCGAGCTGGTCCTGCACCCAAAGGGCCTGAGACCACGGCTGCCATGGAGCCAGGGCCTTCCCCGCAGGAGAGCGGGGAGAGGTGAGGGGATGAAGGGGAAGCAGGTCGGTGTGGAGTGGGGTCTGGTCTGGCTGCCTCCCAAGTTGTACCCGGGACTTCCCCCCAATTCCAGAGCCACAGGGAGGGCCAGGCCGGGCCCTGCGGCTCCTCGCTCCGCTCCCGGCTGCCTGAGATGGTCACCACGGTCCGGTCACTTTACAATCTCCTGCCGGTAAGGAAGGCAGTCACTTCCTTCTGCTGCTCCCGGCAGCAGCCGGAGGAACTGGTTGGGCCTCCGGCCTCCGGCCTCCGGAAGGCTGAGCCCTCCTTCCTTCCATTCCAGGGGATCAAACTCCTGGGGGCTCTCGGTTCCCTTCGGGAATGTGAGGCTCCGGTCTGAGCCAGAGGTGGCGAGCTTTCTTGGTATAAAGCGGGTGCAGGTTGGTAAGGGCGGCGACCTGCGCGGGCGGCAAGGATTGAATGTGGAACAGAATTGTCTCCGGAGGAAAAAAAAAAAGAGTTCCCTTTCCTATCAGACCCCAGAAATAAATGCTGTTGGGAAAGGCGACCCTTCTGTCCCCCTCAGACGGTGGGGTCCCCACCAGAGCCCCTTTAAAGACTGCTGTTCTCGGGGCAGCACTGTCCTCCGCACCCGGGCCTGGGACTGGGCTGGGACGGGGCTGGGACTGGGGAACCGCCTCCCTCGGAGCCCCCCACCTGGCCTCCGCAGCCCACAGCGGCCTGCAAGGACCCTATAAGGGTTCGGGGTAGAGGTGGGGGACGAAGCTTAACCTGCGTGAGAGGATCCTGAAGTGACAAGGCCGGGCTCCCCCTCTCCGGCGAACAAAGGGGTGCCCTAAGCAGAAAGCTAAGCCGGAGGAGGCCGGGAAACGGAGCTCCTGCGCGCGCGGCGCTAGGGCCGGGCCCCCGCCCGGTCCGCAGGGGTTCCCTTCGGGTGATCCAACCGATCCGGCTTTCCAGCTGGTGGGGACGAGGCTCCCGCCTCCTGCGCCCGGTCTCCCCGGAGCCGGCCGCGGCCGAGGGGGCGCCCCGAGGAGCCGCCAGAGACAGAGGAGGCTGCGGGCCTGGCCGGCTTCCTTCCCGGCGAACAAAGGCGAGGAGGCTGCGGAGGCCGGGGCGCCGGCGGCGGGGCAGGTCCGCGGCCATAAAAGACAGCGCGCGAGGCGGAGAGGGGCGGCGGGGAGAGTGCCAGACAGGGGAGCGGGAGAGGCATTCAGTGCCGGGCGCGCAGCCATAAAAGAATATGACCGCTGTAAAAGTTTATAGCGTATACATTTCTGAAGGTTAAGAAACGAAACGGCAGCAAAGCAAACAGCCAGGGGAAACTTTCCGGAGCCGAGAGGCAGCCGCAGCTGGGCCCCGGGCTCCGGGCCTGGGGGGAGGGAGAGATGGGGGGACTATGTGCGGGGGGAGAGAGGGACCTGGCTCTCAAGCCCCCACCTTCCCCGCCCAGGACCCGGGTGGAGGTTTCCGGGGGCCCCCAGGGGCAAAGAGGGGAGAAGAAGGAAGGGAGAGAGGAAAACACTTTGTTGTCACCGGTGGTGCTTTGGAGAACGCAATTGGGGCTCTTTGTTCTTCTCGCCCCCCCCCCAACCCCCAGAATCGGACGTCATAAAGAAGCCCCCAGCGCGCACACTCACACACACTCACACTCACACACACGCACGCACACACGCACGTCCGGCGGGGCCAGACGTCTGGGCGCGGGCAGCCTCTTGATCCTTTTACAGTCCACCCCA
>PVJN01010688.1:0-55590 GCA_004026805.1 Lasiurus borealis | reverse complement strand
TGTGGGTCACTTGGCTGCTTTCAAAGCACTTTCGTTGGTATACGGGGGAGCACCAGAGTTCATATTCCTCTCGGTGACATTTAGTTTTCCTTTTATGCTAATTCCAGATCATCTGGGGGATAAAAATCTCACTTATTTGTTAATTACTTATTTTTATTTTTTCTTTCTTTCGAAAAGGTCTGCAATGTGGAATGAAATGGTTGTGTATAATACTTAGCATGTTGTGGCCACACTATGTAAAGTGATTGTCAGCAGTGGCATTAAATTCTGTTACCCACAAAGGATTTGAAAATTTCACATTTTGTGTCTAGCGCTGGGCAGGTTCCCACTAATAGCTCCTAAGGTGCAGAAGGATGGCCTTCACTTAAGCAACTGACAGGTTGTGAACTCCAGGAAGAAAAAAGTGGCCTAAAAAAGTCTTTTAGGAGCACAGCATGTCAACTGGGTAAAACTACTTTTTCTGTGTTTGGTCTAGGTTGGTCTTCAATTTATTTTATTTTATTTTTATTTTTTACAAACTTTTCATTGGTGATCTTTACTTCATTGTATAGTGTATAGCAGGTGTGGAAAAGCTGACTTAAATTAACTTACATAAATAGTTATTGAGAGCTTACTGCGTGCCAAACACTGTTCTAGAAGCATCTTGTCCGATGTGAAACGATGATTTCATTTCTTGGGGAAGACTGGGCTTATTTACAAGGCTGATGATTCAGTATATTTCATTTTCTGTTTCGGGGAGGCAGAGAAAGAGGATTTTATATCAAGTTTTACTAAAGCACAGTGCATGATAATGTGAGATCTTCCCCTGTGGTAGTTACTTAACACTTCATCATGAACCAAGCATTATTTCTTGAGCACCTACTATGTGCTAACTCATATAGGCATGGCTAAATTATACAGAACAAAATGCCTCAGTACCAAACACACCAGAAACTTTAATCCACAAATATTATAGGACTGGTGTATAGAAAAGACCAGAAAAATGATTTGAGTAAAAATAAAAAAGTAATCCTTGCTTTAGATACTTTTGAAGACGGTCATAGATAAAGATGGAAAGAAATAAAGGAGACTGACATTCCAAACAAGGTAAATCACATGTGTAAACACACCAAGTGTGAACATTATTTTCTTATTTGCTTGTAATGTATTTGGAAGGAAAATATTGATTTAACAAGAAGTGAGTAGAATAGTTCCTAGAACAAGATCTTGATTTTATGTACATGTAGTCAGTTATGGAAAGCTACTTAAGTAACATGATTTACATTGTGTTAGAGGAAGACTGAGTTGATAAACTTTTATTATGTATATACTTCTTCTGTGCTTCACCTTTTTTGGGTATGAGTATTGAGTAGGATGGTATGATAACTCATTTTAGTATACTTGCCCTTCCATTCTTTTTCTAAAAATATGTTTTTATTGATTTCAGAGGGAGAGAATGGGAGGAGGAGAGTTAGGAACATCAGTGATGAGAGAGAATCATCAATTGGCCCCCTCCTGTACGTCCCCTACTGGGGATCGAGCCCCCAACTGGGAATGGAACCATGTCCTCCTGGTTCATGAGTTGATGATCAACCACTGAGACACATTGGCCAGGCCCTGTCCTTTCTTTCTTCTCACCTTTTAGGTCTTAGCACAGAGCAGTTGCTCAGTAACAGTTCTTCTGGGATGAGTGAGAATTTGTTTTTTCATCTGTTAATTTGGTTTCATTTCAGATCCACTTTGCTACCTCAACCTGTAGGTTCACCTCTCCAACTCTTGGCTCACCTTGCAAGATCTATAATGTGACCTTCCTGGAGAGTGGGGGCGATGCATCTTTGTGTCCTCAGTAGCCCGCCCAGCATCTGGTATAAATACCAGGAACTCAATGAATATATAGGAAATGTATGAGTTACATGTGGTTACAGGTTCTGAAAATGTTTAGGACACAACAGAAAGGAAACTTTGGAAGAGGAAGCATGGGGGGTTATGTAGAATGTGGTAACTTCATTGATTGTGGGGTATTGGATTCAGACAGGCAGAATCCTAGCTCTGTCACTTCTATCTGCCTCAGTTTCGCCATCTGTGAAATGGAGCCAATAATCAAACCTCCCTCATGGTGTTGTTTTGTGGTTTTGTGGATTAAATAAATTAATATGTGAAGTGTGCCTGGCCAATTGGTAATCATTATAGAAAGGTAAGAAAGTGACTGAGAAAGTCAATCACAGTTGGAAGCCTGAGTGTTTGGATGTCAGGAGTTATGCAGAAAGTTTCTTGTGGTTACGTGGGGAAATTGATTCACACTTCCGCTCACAGGTCTTCAGGGGCCACCATGTAAAATCTCCTCCACACCCGGCCTGTTGAGCCCCTCCTTCACCGCAGTGAGCTTCGTCCCACCTCTCCTCAGCTTCCAGGCTGCCAGCTCCCCACAGGCCAGTCTCTAGGGCTTCAACGCATGAGATTCGTTTCCTTTCCCAGGACCATCTTCCTCTCCTGAGGGCTTCCTCACCTTTTCCTTTCTGCTTCAGACTTGGTCCTTTCCTCTGGAGCAGTGGTTCTCAACCTTCCTAATGCCGCGACCCTTTAAGACAGCTCCTCATGTGGTGATGACCCCCAACCATAAAATTATTTCCCTCGCTACTTCATAACTGTAATTTTGCTACTGTTAGGAACTGTAATGTAAATATCTGATATGCAGGATGTATTTTCATTGTTACGAATTGAACATAATTAAAGCATAGTGCTTAATTACAAAAACAATATGTAATTATATATTGTGAAATATTTATTTCTAATTACAAATAAATGAAATTTTGTCTTGAATTGTGGTGTAGCATGGGTAACAGTCTTCATATAACAACAGTTATATGAAGTTATACATTGCTACACTTTGCTACACTGAGGATCAGTGTGTTGGTTCCTAAGACCATGGAAATATGTGTTTTCTGATGGTCTTAGGCTACCCCTGTGAAAGGGTCGTTCGACCCCAAAAGGGTCGCAACCCACAGGTTGAGAACCGCTGCTCTGGAGCCTCTGTTGTTAGAGTCTGTGCCATCACCTCAGCAGTAAGTTATAGTCTGACTTCCATAGTTTGCCATTATTTTCTCCCTCCCTCCCTCCCTCCCTCCTTCCCTTCCTTCCTTCCTTCCTTCCTTCCTTCCTTCCTTTCTTCCTTCCTTTTTTCTCCCCCCCCCTCCCTCATCCCCCCTCATTTAGCTGGTAGTTCAAAGCCTTTCCAAGCACCAGGTACTGGAGGAGCTGGCCCACTCTTGTGTTTATATGCCCCCTCCCACCTGTCTGGGGTGGAGAGCTTATCTTAAGCCTGGTCTTAGCTGGGTCAACTGAAAGACTGAGAGCAGGGCTTAGGCCCAGGCGGTTTATTTTGGAAAGGTATCCCAGGGAACAGAAGTGGAAGAACATCCAAGGGAACAGTGACAAAGGGAAGGAAGGGAAGACAATCCAAGAGTGACTGAGTGAGCCAGCTCCATGGTGGCCAGTCGTGCCTACGCCGGGCGGGGACTCTGGGAAACTGTTGAATGTGCCTCCTCACCCTCCACCTGGGTCATGGAAGAGGGGAGTTTTATCCACTGGCTCCCGTGGTCCGTTGGTCAGGGGTGCTCCAGGGGTGAAGCGCCCTCACTCTTCCAGGTGGGCGTTGGTCCGGGAGGGGCTGACTGGCAGCAGCTGGGAAGGCGGAGATCCTGGTGCAGTGAGGCTAAGATGGCAGGTCACACCTGCTGGGCAAGCAGCTCTGCACCAAAAAGATGGCCCGAGAGGATGTGAGAGCAGCATAATGAGTGCCCCACACCTCTTCTTCGCGCCCAGCGTCGATCAGCACTGTTTTGTAAAAGGGAGTTTCCCCCGTTCTCCAAAGCTCTGAGAGCTGTGGGTGATGTTGAGATGTCACTTGGTTCTCTGCTTTCCTGGGAGTCTTGGCCAGACTCTGGTGGACGGGGCCTCATGGGAACGGCCGGTTTATATATGCGTTTGGAAAGGCTTTGAGGTCATCTACTTGTAGGAAAACTTCCTATTAGGGGCTTAGTAAATCCTTCTGTGATATTGTTGGTTTGTTATAAGGAACGTGTATTTGGTCTTTGTTCCTGGCACAGAGTTCCTAAAACTCTTGGCGTGTCCTAAGTGTTAAGAGGCAAGGAGGTGTTATTTGTTATTCATAACGAGTCCCTTCCAACCACACCTGTAACCACCGTTCTGTTGCCTATCTCTATTCTTGGCCCCTCATGTAAGTATTTGTCCTTTTGTGTCTGTTTTTTTTTTTTCACTTAGCATATCTTCAAGGTTCATCCAGGTTGTAGTAGGTATTAGAATCCCCTTCCACCTTTTGGCTGTGATGAATAAAGCTGCTATGGTCATTGGTGTATAAATCCCTGTTTGAGTCCCTATAGACTCTGCTTTTGACTGTTGTGCTCTACATGCTGCCTTCTGAGACTTGCCATGACAGTACTTACTCGGAGGGGAAAAATAATTTAATTGAGGATCTATGCAGAAAAATCATCATCCTAATGGATAAACAGAAACTGACATAAGATAGTATAGTAAAATTTAGGAAGATGAAAACCTAAACTAAGCCTAATTAGTTTCACATATCAAAAGTTCCCTGCCCTGTCCTGGCCGGTGTGTTCAATGGTTAGAGTATTAGCCCTAGAATTGAGGGATCTCGGGTTCAATTCCCCTTTAAGGGCATGTACCTGGGTTGCAGATTTGATACCTGGTCCTGGTCAGGGTGTGTGCGGGAAGGCAACTAACTGATGTATCTCTCTCTTCTCTCTCTCTCTCTTTCTCTCTCTCTTCTCTCTCTTTTTCTCTCTCTCTTCTCTCTCTCTCTTCTTTCCTCCCACCTTCCCTCTTTTCTACTCTCTCTAAAATCAATGGAAAAAATATCCTGGGTGAGTATTAACAAAAAAAAAAAGTTCCCCGCTCAAAGCAGCTAACTAAAAAGTTGTTTTGTAACAATGATTCTCAAGCTCTTTGGCCCCTTTTATACTCTTAACTATTTTTGAAGATCTTTTAGAGCTTTTATGTGGTTTCTATCTATTGTTAGTTACCATGTTAGAAATTAAGACAGAAAAATTTCAAACCACTTCCATTGCATTAGCTATTCGAGTGGTGATGTCATCATATGTCATGATGACTCTTGAAAAATGCCACTGTGTGCTCCTGAGAGAACAGGATTGAAAAAGACAAATAAATTCATCTTATGAAAACAAGTTGACCTTGCAGAGTACTTGAAGGGTCTTGGGCCCATGACATGGTTCCAAGGCCATACTTTGAAAACCAAAGTTCTAGAGTTTAGTAAAGAAAAGTACAACTGGTTCCTCCAGGGATGTACCTCACCTGCACTGCGGTTTTTATGGGGTCAAATTTTCACATGTGTGGTGATTGAATAATTGGTTGCTAATCTTCTTCGCTCAACCAGAAAGGTTATGTCTCATACATTCTTTTTTAAAAAATTTTATGTATTGATTTCCAGAGAGAGAGAGAAGAAAGGAGAGAGAGAGAGACATCGACTTGTTGTTCTATGGATTTTTGCATTCATTGGTGGCTCCTTGTATGACTGAGGATCGAACCCACAACCTTGGCATATCAGCACGACACTCTAACCAACTGAATACCCGACCAGGGCTCATGCCTTCTTTTTGCAGCAAATGAACTTGACTTCTTTTGAAAAAATTTGCAGCTACCTGGACTGGGAATTGTTGGCTCTTTCAGAGGTGAGAATTCTTTATGCTGTTGGCTGTGAGCTTCCCTGTGGTGTGATCTGGCCGGGCTGTTTCTTTGGGGAGCCGAGACTTTGAGCGTCATGGTTTTTCCCCGTTGACCACTGGTTAGGAGACCTTTGCCATCTCTCGCCTGGGAGGTGAAAGCCTGTCGGGCAGCACTCAGGTTGCCGCGTGGGAGGAGGACGAGGATGGCTCACATTTGCCTACGGGTACTTGTGGGGTAGTGTCTTACGGTTCTCAACCCTATCCCTGTTTTGTTCAGCGTTTTCCTGTGTTGCCGGGGCTGGGAAGCTGGACACCTTTGATAGAAGGATTTTGATTTTGAATCTGCCAGTGAGAGATTCAGAAGGTCAAGAGAAGCCACGACTGCTATTGCGGCTGTGGCACGTGGCAGACCTGGGATTTTCCTGGTTCTTGGGGGACCCAGGGCCACCTCAGCCGTGGAGGAGGCTGGGATCATCTGTGCAGTTGTCTGTGATGTGTGTGCTTCCTGATTTCCTGAACCTGAGTGGTCGTTTCTCTACCCCTGGCTCTCACAGCTCCTCCCAGGATTTTTTAAGCCTCGGTCCGGTTCCCTGCATGAAATCCCTTCCTGCCTGAAATGCTTACAATGGTTTGTCTTTTTTTTTTTTAATATATATTTTATTGATTTTTTTTACAGAGAGGAAGGGAGAGGGATAGAGAGTTAGAAACATTGATGAGAGAGAGAGACATCGATCAGCTGCCTCCTGCACGCCCCCCACTGGGAATGTGCCCGCAACCAAGGTACATGCCCCTGACCAGAATGGAACCCGGGACCCTTTAGTCTGCAGACCGATGCTCTCTCCACTGAGCCAAACCAGCTTTTGCTGGTTTTCTCTTTTTTAACAAGATCTGGACCGATACACATCTCCAAGTCCCTGTGTATTCAGCAAGGAGCCCCAGCTCTTAACTGAGCCCAGCGTCCCACAGACCTGAGTCCTTTGTTTCTCCCTGCATTAGAAGCATCTCTGGGAGCTGGTTGAGGTGGGAAGGACTGCTGGGCCTGGAGGAGAGCTCTGGGTCTGTGACTGCTACCCGATTTCCAGCCCTTCCTCCTGTTTTACCCCAACTTCAGAGTTGCCCCGGGGCTGTTCGTGCTGGAGTCTTTTAGAAGTTCTCTGGTGACTTTATCTGGGCTTTCTATGTCACGGGCTTGGAATCCAGCTTTGTTAACTTGTCCGAGTCTTTTTAGCACTTACCCATCTGCAGTCCACGTCCCAGGTTTTGTTGCTGCGGTTTATGTTTTCCAAAAAAAAAAAAAAAAAAAAAAAATCCCGTTACTGTCCTTCTATTTGTGTTTCACGAAGGAGTGAAATTGATGTGTGAGAGCAGTCTGCCCTAGTTCCCTACTAGAATCCCACTTTGGTCTCTTTTTGACAGTAATTACCTTGAAAGTTGTCTCGTTTTTCAAGTTCTGGGATGTAAGCAATGCTGCTGATCCTGTCAGGGAGCCTTTCTGGGAGAGTTTGTGATCTCGGCTTGTGGTGAGTCTGGAGGGGCAGTTCTGAGTCCTGCTTCTCCTCCCTGCCTGCGGCGGCCTGTGGTCGGGAACTCACCTACAGCGGCTGCCGTCCTTCATCACCCCTGTGGGGAGGTGTACAGTGCCTCCCTCTCTTTAAAAAAAAAACAGAACAAAACGGTGGAAATACACATTACAATAAAGTGACCATCTTTGCCGTTTTTAAGCATCAGTTTAGTGATACTAAGTACATTCCCATTGTTGCGCAACCATCACCGCTATCCATCCCCAGACCTCTTTTCGTCTTGCAGGACTGAAACTCTATATCCCTGATAATAATAACTCCCGTTTCCCCCCTCTCCCCAGTCCCTGGCAGCCACAAACCTGCTTTCCTCTGAATTTGGACTGCTCCAGGGGCCTGATATTGGTGAGAACATACAGGGTTTGTCCTTTGGCGACTGGTTTGTTTCACTTAGCGTAAGTTGTTTTTAAAGTTCACACGTTATAACGTGTTGGGATTTCCTCCCCGTTTAAAGCAGAATACTATTCCCTTGTGTGTGTGTGTACCGCATTTTGTTTATCCGTTCATCTGTGGATGGACACTTGGGGTGCTTCCACCTTTTGGCTACTGTGAGTGATGCTGCTCTGAACCTGGGTGCGCCTCCCTCTCTTTCCCACCACATCCAGGTCCCAGCATAGCCCCCTTTCTCCTTCTCCACTGCCACCATGCAGGCCCTCATCAGTCCTGGCCTGGACTCTTGCAGAAACCTCTTAACTGACCACCTTGCCTCTCTTCTTGCCTGTCACACTGAACTCTCCGGTATTTTTCTGAAACATGGGTCTTATCATGCCATTTTCCTGTGTAGGAATTTTCAGAGGCTCCATTCAGACTTTTCTAACACAGCACATGCTGCTCCAATTTACTTAGCCAGTGCTGTCACTTAGCACCTGCTTTTACTGACATTTCGTTTGGCCCAAAAGGTGTTGGTTTTTCAGGTGCTCAGCCTGGACTGCTTTTTCCCAGCCCATCACCCCTCCCCTTTCCACAGGAAAACCCTACCAGTCTTTAAACATCAGCTCGGGTATTCTTTGTGAGCGCCTTACCCACCCCCCCCCATCCCTACCCTGACATTCATTTTCCTGTGCTTTCAAAACACTCTGTACATCTCTTCAGGGTTGGGATAAGATTGTTGAAGACATGGAAGAGTAGAGGACTGAGAAGCTGCCATTTGGGAACCTGTATCTGGAAGGCTACATCTGTTCTGTTCCTATTTTAAAAAAAAATCATCACCATATATTTTGGCATAAAAATGTTACTAAAAATAGCCAATATTGTATTTTTTTATTTTATCACTAGAGGCCTGGTGCACGAATTTGTGCATGGATGAGGTCCCTTAGCCTGGTCAGTGATGAGGGCCATGTGTGTGGGGGGGGCTGGCTGCTGGCTGTGGGAGGTTGGCTGGCCAGGGAGGTTGTCTGTGGGAGCTCACTGAACACCAGGAACCAGCTCCTGTGTTGAGCTTCTGTTC
The DNA here is from genome assembly GCA_004026805.1 of Lasiurus borealis. NCBI lineage: Eukaryota > Metazoa > Chordata > Mammalia > Chiroptera > Vespertilionidae > Lasiurus > Lasiurus borealis. The sequence goes on along the minus strand of PVJN01010688.1, from coordinate 46,867 downwards.
CCTGGTGGTCAATGTTCATCATAGCAACCTGTCAACTGGTTGTTTGGTCATTCGGTTGCTTAGGCTTTTATATATATAGATATAGATATTACCAGACAAGTCATAAACTTGACTCTTAAAAATCCAGGGAAAGGTGTCTTGGGGATTTACCTAGTGTTTTGCATGTTATGATTCTAGGTGTCCCAGAGGATGTTTGTAGAAGTGATCCCTCGGGGAGATGACAAGAGGGCAGGTCCCTGTGAAAGGTAGCTCAGGCCTCTGTGCTGCTGCTCATGTTCACTATTATGGGGGGTCATCGAGGACTCTCCTTGTCTAATGCACAGGGAAGATGTGCACAGGAGTACCCACTTTTAGGGTAAGAACAGCAGGACAATGCAGTAATGGCAAGAATTTAATGAATCTGAACAGGCCACTAGATTAGAGATGTTGCTTGAGGTGCACAGTATGTGCTTCCTGTGATAATATTTGAAAGCAAATATTTTGTTTTGTATTTATTAGCAAGTATTAGCACTTAGTTAGAGCCTGGTACACCCAACCCTGAGCTAGGTGCTGTAGGAGGGAAGCAGAGGGCCACAGGAGGGGAGAATGGCATGGCTCTTGCTTTTGAAGTGGAGTGGATGCACCGATTTTCAGTGTCTATTATGAGTCAAACAGTGTTCTAGGTACTTTTATGTATTTATCTCATGTAATGACAATAAGAATTGGCTTAGAAGCGATAGTTAGTGGTATTGCCCTGTTTTACAGATGAGGAAACTGAGAGTCAGAGGTTAGGCAGCTTGATCAAAGACTTGTTCTAATACTGGGACGTGGAAGACATGGGGGTTGACCCTGAGGAATCAGGAAGCACATCTAGGATATCTGAGTTTTAAACAGTGTGGCAAGGGGACAGCACAAGGATCGTGGTTATTTAGTGTGGGTCTTCTAGAAGTGGAATGAGGAATAGGTGGTAGAAGGTGTGGAGTTCTTGAACGGGAATTCAACTAGGAGTCTAGAGTAACATTGGAGGGGGTGTGCTTTCATTAGGATGATGATAGTAGGAGTAGAAGTGGCGGTGGGAATAAACTCAATAGAAATTTTCATGAACAGTATGACTCAACTTAATGACAGAATATGCAGTGGGTGAAGGAGTGGGAGGAGGTAAAGGTGACTTCACACCTGTAGCTTGGGAGATGAAGCGAATCCAGGATGAGGAAGGTGAGATGGTCAGATGCAAGTGTTCAAGTCTTGCATGCCCACTGGGACAGTGGGGACTGGATGGAGCTTAGAGGTGAGGGTTCAGTTTGCAGAGTCTGCAGGCCCTCGTTTAGAGACCCTGGATTTGTGAATAGCCCTTCTTTGTGAAGGACCCCGGAGCCCCACCTCTTTGCTCCTGAGACCGTTCCCCCTAAGTTGTAGAGGAAGCAGAGACTGGCACATGCCTCTCGCCCTCCCACTGATTGGCTCAATTCCCAGGAAACTCACGAGCCTGGGGCAGTATTTTTTCCGGGAGTTAGAAATTTGAATAGAGAGTCATATTACACAAGTAGTTATAGATGGGATACATGTAAACTTTAATGTTTTATGATATAAAATCACTTTAGAGAAAATTTGTCCCATGTTAACCACATGGGTGATTGGCCAAGAGATTGACTATTCTTGTGAGTGGCAACTATGAAAACTTTCTCCCAATCAAATCAAATCAAATCAAACCAAGTATTGCTGTTTTGTGTGGTTTTTTTTTTTTTTTTTTTTGGCTAATTCTTTGGGTGTGGCTGTAATGTGGTGACCTGTCCATAGATGTTTCCGTCCCTAACAATTCTAAAAAATAGGCTTGGCGATCTTCTAGTGGGATTAGTGGGTTGATTGGCCAGGAGGAAAGAGGACAGATGGGCTTGAAAGTAAGGAATGGGCCAGGGAGAGGGCAGGGTGGGGGGGAAGTAATTGCTATATTGTATCCTTTGGGAACAACTGCTGAGTTGTTCCTTTGGACCCAGCATTGGGCCTCCAGCCTGAAGCTTTGGGAGGAGCCTCAGCTGGTGTGGACTCTTTCCCCAGGCCCTGACCAGCAGAACAGGACCATGGACAGGTCCAATGACTGGCTCTACATTGATGAGGGTGGGTGGACCTTGGGGTTGCCAAACCCTGCAGCTACTTCACCAGGGTCTGGGGGCCCCACAGCTTGGATCTTGTCAGGGAGCTGTCAGCCTGGGGCAGCCACCTCCTGGGGACTTCAGCTGCCTGAGTTTGGGGAGTGGAGCTGGTGGGGCCTGCTGAAGCCCCCTTCCCCTGCAGGAAAGCCTGTCAGGGCCCCTGGCACAAGCTGCTTGAATGGGGTGGCTCTCCATTTCCCGTTCCTTTTATTTTTTTTGAATGAAACAGCCTTGAAGAAAAAGAGGAAGCTGCTCTTTTCCCTAGGACCCCATGATGGTGTGTGCCAGCTCCTGCCATCAAAATGACCGCTGCTTCTCAGTTGCTCCAATCAGCAGGTGGGAGGAGGGCAGACTGGCCTGGGTTCAAGTCCCTCCACCCGTTTAGTACTGAGTAGCGATATGACTTCAGCAAATGCCTTAATTTCACCGGGCCTTGGCTTTCCTCTCTGTCGTACCCACCTGCAGTGTTGTTATCGCAGCTGCCCTGATTGACTGTTTCCCATCTCTTCAGTGGGCTTCAGTGGGAGGGGTCCCTCCGAGAAGAACGTGAAGTGGGATTTAGTAACGGCTTTTCAAGAGAGAGACGCTGTTCTTGGTAACTCTGTGTGAGGCTCTGCTCTGAGGGCCCGCCTGGGGCATGAGTATGTGCCGCCTCCTGAGGGGGACGGTGCGGTGGGCTCTCATGGGTTAGCCTGCACACCGAGTCCTCAGGTATAATGCAGTTTATCGGGGAAATGCATCCCGAAGAGACCCATCTCTTTGAGAAAACAAGAAGACATGACCGTAAGGTTTTTACCTTTGAAGGCTGGCCTCACAGTTTCTTTTCTTAGATGTAAGCCGGGAACCACTTCGATGCCGTGTGGCTTCATTTTAGCACTGCTGCGACGCTCCCCTAGTGTCTTCAGCCTCTGATGATTTCCGTTTTGCCCACCTGTCCTGTGAGCATTCATTATAGTAGCTGCTCTCCGTGCCCTGCCTCAACCCTTGATCCCCAGCTATTCGGTGACAGCGTCCTCATTGCTCCAAACACCCAGAGCAAGGATTTGGTTTTCTATTTAGGAGAAAAGTTAATGAATTTATATTGTGTCAAAGCCTAGCTGTTCAAACCCTGCCTTTATTCTGTGCAGCTCTGCGGTATAGGAGTCCTCTTGCAGAGAGGGAGACCTTCAAGTTGGAGCAAGCTGGAAGAGCCATTGCACGAACATTTCTATTATTTCTTAACACTTCCTGGTCACAGTATGCTTTATCAGTGTTTGGCAGAGAGGCCGACACCACCTTGAGATGCTATGCCTTTGCTGTTTCTACTTAGCTTATACAGCCAAGTGTATTTCAATGGATTTGCTGATGAAACCAAAATTTTGAACTTTGCAAATATTGTATCTGGTAGTTCTGTTCTACTGGTCAACTGTTGAGTCTTTCCTTGAACTCCAGAGGGCAGGGTTTTAATTCCACATTTCCTTCTTGGGATTGCATCCTGGCTGCATTTGATCTGGAACCTGGTTTTGCTTTCTTATGGCACATTTGCTTCCCATCTGCATTTGCTTAGTTTTCCATTTAAAAACCGTTGTCTGTTTGTTTTGCTCGAGAAGCGAGAATGTACTGGGGATCTGTACATTGGAATATTCATATCTACTATTCAGAGAGGGAAGTGCCCGAGAGGCTGAATTAATAGGCAGATGGCAACTGACTTAGAGCATGGACTGAGCAGGGAGGTGGGCAGTCGTGTGTGGTACTGAGCCAAAGCAGTTAGGAGTTGCCCTTGACGCGGCCCTTCTCCACACAGTCCCCCATCTCGTCCATCTCCTAGGCTGATGGGCTCTATCTAACATCATACCCCGAATCTGCCCAAGTTTCCCCTTCTCTGTCATGAGCCCCTTCCCTCTTCCTCCTGCCACCTCCCCCGGGCTAAGCCGCCACGTGGCCTTGTTCAGACAAGGGCTGTTGAAAGGGATTTTCTATGATGATGGAGTTTGCTGTGTCTGTATTGTCCAGGGTGATGATGTCCAGCGTGTGTGGCATGACCTTTGAGCAGCTGGAGATGTGTCCAGTGTGACTGAAAAATGAGCTTTTAATTTAACTTAAATTAATTTAGATTTAAATATTCACATGTGGCTACTGTATTGGACAGCGAGGGTCTAGAATATGTAATGGCCTCATAACCATACATTCTCTTGACCCCTCTGTTCCTCTAGTTCTCCCCAGTTGCCAGAGTGATCTTTTAAAAATGTATAGCACCTGGTTGGCGTGGCTCAGTGGTTGAGCGTCAACCTATGAACCAGGATATCACGGTTTGATTCCTAGTCAGGGCACATGCTTGGATTGCGGGCTTGATCCCCAGTGTGGGGCGTACAGGAGGCAGCCAATCAATAATTCTCTCTCGTCATTGATGTTTCTATCTCTCTCTCCATCTGCCTTCCTCTCTGAAATATATGTGTGTGTGTGTGTGTGTGTGTGTGTGTGTGTGTATGTTTAAAAAATATATATCATTGTGGCATTTCTCAATTGAAAACCCTCCAGTAACTTTCTTTTTTTTATTTTTAATTTTTTTTATTTAATAAATCTTTATTGTTCAGATTATTACATTTGTTTCTCTTTTTCCCCCCCATAGCTCCCCTTCACCCAGCTCCCACCTCTCCCTCTACCCTTACCCCCCACTGCATTGTATTCATCCATAGGTGTATGATTTTTGTCCAGTCTCTCCCTGCACTGCCCTCACCTCTTTTTCCCTTTCCCCCTGAGAATTGTCAGTCCACTCCCTTTCTATGCTCCTGATTCTATTATATTTGCCAGTTTATTCTGTTCATCAGATTTTTAATTCACTTAATTTTTAGATTCTCTTGTTGATAGATATGTATTTGTTGTTCATAATTCTTAATTTTACCTTTTTCTTCTTCTTCCTCTTCTTAAAGAGTACCTTTCAGCATTTCAAATAATACTGGTTTGGTGGTGATGAACTCTTTTAGCTTTTTCTTATCTGTGAAGCTCTTTATCTGCCCTTCAATTCTGAATGATAGCTTTGCTGGGTAGAGTCATCTTCGTTGTAGGTTCTTGCTATTCATCACTTTGAATATTTCTTGCCACTTCTGCCTGGCCTGCATAGTTTCTGTTGAGAAATCAGCTGACAATCGTATGGGTGTTTCCTTGTAGGTAATGAACTGTTTTTCTCTTGCTGCTTTCAAAATTCTCTCTTTGTCTTTTGCTCTTGGTATTTTAATTATGATGTGTCTTGGTGTGGTCCTCTTTGGATTCCTTTTATTTGGGGTTCTGTGCACTTCCTGGACTTGTAAGTCTATTTCTTTCACCAGATGTGGGAAGTTTTCAGTCATTATTTCTTAAAATAGGTTTTCAGTATCTTGCTCTCTCTCTTCTTCTGGAACCCCCATAATTCTGATGTTGGTATGCTTAAAGTTGTCCCAGAGGCTCCTTACGTTTTCTTCACATTTTTGGATTCTTTTTTCTTTTTGCTTTTCCAGTCAAGTGTTTTCTGCTTCTTTATATTTCAAATTTTTGACTTGATTCTTGCCTCCCTCTAGTGTGCTATTAGGTCTCTGTATAATATTTTTTATTTCAGTCAGTGTATGTTTAATTTCTAGTTGGTCCTTTTTCATCTCCTCTTGGGTCTTGCTAAATTTATCTATCTTTTCTAGGAAATTCTTGAAAAACTTATAACCGTGGTTTTGAACTCTATATCCAGTCATTTGTCTTCCTCCATTTCTTTTGTTTGTGATCCCTTCCCTTGTCTCGGCATTTTCACTATGCCAGGAGAACTTCTGTGTTGGATTCAGCCTTATGATACAAGACTTACAAAATTGCAAAAGCCTCTCTGTTGAGCTTGGGAGGGGTGGAGTCTCAGGGCTTAATGAATCGCCTTGCCTTCTAATCGGCCCTGCCCTAAGTGGCCCCTGGGTCTCATGAGTACCTGAGTAATAGCTGGAGCGGTCCCTGTACACGCAATGCCTCTAGACCGCTGCCTTTTTGACTCCCCTGTGCTCTGGGACCCTAGGAGTCTGGGTCCCCAGGGTCTAGCCCCAAACTGGGGTTCAGTGGAGTTAAAAGTGGCGCAGTTTGTAGGCTCTGTTTCCCGCCCACTCATGAAAGCCAGCGGCACAATCAGCAGTCCGTCCTCTGTGCACAGCGGTGTGTGTGCCCGCAGACTTCTGCCCTTTCTCGGATCCCCCAAATCTCTGTGGACTTCTCCCTTCTCACAGTCCAAACTCCCCCCGTATGAGTTTTGGTCAGACCTGGGGTTCAGTGCCTTTGGACAAGGGGTCCAATGCAGTTGGGAGTCTCTCACTAGAGAAAGCCAGCCAGGTACTTGGGCACCCGCTCTTTCCCCCCGCGTGTGCATTTCCATACCTCAGCTTTTTGCAGCTCCTCGTGGTCTCTGCGAGCCCCTCTCTTTCCCTCTAGTTGTAGAACTTCCACTCAGCCAGCTTTCCTGTGGTTCTGGATGATGTCCGTTCGGTCTTTTATTGTAGTTTTGAAATTGTTGTGCGGGGCAGCAGTTTAGGTGCTCACCTATGCCGCCATCTTGGATCTCTCTCTCTCCCTCCAGTGACTTTCATCCCACTTAGATCGAACTCCTCTGGCCTCAGCAGACCTCTGCTCCTCAGATCCTGCTACCTCTCCCTCTCCCTCGACCTTAGCACCCTGACTTTCTCTGTTTTTGTTTCTGTTTTTGATGATGTAGCTAAGCTTTCCCTGGCATTGTGGCCTTTGCACATGCTTTTTGTCTAGCTAGGGTGTCCGTCCCACTTTGCTTGTCTGGCCCTTCATCCTTGAGCTCACCCCTCCCCCATCCTCTGAGCTGCACAATGACCTCCAACTCTCTTATCTCTCCACCCTCCCTCAGGCTTCTTTAACCACTGTATTGCTGCTGGAAATTATCTTCTGTATCTCTTGTCTGTTTTCTGTCTCTCCTTACCAGGATGGAAATGTCATCAGGGCACTAACCTTGTTTGTTAGTCTCTCTCTGCTGAGTAAACCCCTGCCCCATCCCCCACCACCAACTTCTCTTGCCCCCATAGAAGACACCACAGCCTTATTCTCTTCCCCAGCTTCTTTTCCAGACTCCTCACGACTGTCCGACTGTCCCCCGGCTGGAAGTTTGGATGGCATCCAACTGGGATACGGTGTCCTTGATGCGTTTCGTTTTTTTTCTGTTGTAATCACATTGGAGTCTGGCTCCCTGAGATTACAGTCCTCCTCTTCTCTCTTTTACTTGTGTTTTCCCAATGTTCTTTAGCTACAGATTTCAAAATAATCTCTTCATGATTTCAGACCTTCCTTTCACTTTGAGTAAGGAGACTATGCAGCACCTGAAGGTTGTGAAGAAGGTGGCTTACAAAAGCTTAAGGCATGCTTTGGTGAAGAAAGGGGGACATTTGTACCAAATACATATATTTGTTCCAAATACATATATTTGGTTCTAAATACACTCAGTGAAGGAAAATTTTATTGTTTCGGAAGAAAAATTGGAAAATGCCGAAGGACAAGATGAAGAAAATAATCCCACATTATCTTGTCACTCGGAGATACCATCGGGCCACCGAGCATGCATGTCACGTGTATTATCACATCACACACACAGTTTTATCCCTGGCTTCCTCCCCCAGAAATACCTCATCACAAGTCAACTTTAAATGGCCGAAGAGTGTTAACTTTCATGGATATGCCATAAGTGACTAATCACATCTGTCATTGGGCATTCAGGTTATTTCCTTTCATTGTGATAAGTACCTAATTTCCTTAACTTCTTTTCTTTTTTAAATCCTCACCTGAGGAAATCTTCCCATTGAAAGAGGGAAAGACAGAAATATCGATGTGAGAAACACATTGATTTGTTACCTCCTGCACAAACCCAGACCAGAGCCCGGGCGGGAAGGAGCCTGCCACCCATGTATGTGTCCTTGACTGGAATCGAACTTGGGACCCCCGCAGGCCCAACGCTCTATCCACTGAGCCAAACCGGCGAGGGCTTATTTTCTTTTTAAAAAAATCAGTGTTCCAGAAAAATACTAAGTTCTCGTCCTTTCATCTCCCTTTTACACAAGTGTGGGAGTCACAGTCTTGTGACAGGAGTGGAGGCGGGGCGGCGGGGGGGGAGGTTAGTATGCAATTTGTCCTGTACCTGGATTTGTTGTAACTCCACCGACCGACATCATGTTTCTCTTTGTGGCGATGACCGCTTGTTTTCCACCCTGTTCCTGGTTCTAAAAACAAGCGTTACGCAGCTGGTCTCCAAGACCACGGCGTGGTAAACAGAGTTCTCTGAACACCTACCGATTGACCATGTGGTGTATTTTTAATTGAAATGGCGGGTCATTGGCTACTCCGAAACACGTTGTATCCTTGACCTTTTCCATTTGCCATTGTTTTAATGTTCTTTTAAATGCCAGGCAGTGTAACAAAAAGGAGACTTCTTCCTGGATGTTACTTCTGAACAGTATGCAGTATAACGGAAAATAATACATGAACCGCCATGGATATATCGTATCTATATTGGAATGCACTGAAGAGTGGGTTTAAGCTATGGGCTTCGAATGCTGCTCTTCTCTCTGACCGTTTGATCGTGGGATGGGAGAAGTTTTCAAAGGGAATCATACCGCCTTAGAGAAATCCTGAGTGATTTCAGGTTTCTAAATCAAGCCTTGCATCTTGGTCAAGTTTCTTTTGGATGCATCACGAAGATGATAATTAGAATCTTCTTTAGCTAAGAACACGCAGAGATGCACACACTGGCCGTGCTTGGCTGGGTGGCCTCTGAAAGTGGGAGCCAGAGAAGGGTCCAAGGGAGGATGGGGTGTGGAGATGGCAGCCATTGTGAGGCCACCCAAAGAGCCATGTGAGGCTGGCTTGGTGACAGAAGGTAGGAGAGTTGGGGCAGTGGGGTTCAGGTGTCCAAGCTGCTAAGAGTGTGACTTGAACCAAACAAACCAGAAAAGCTAGCATTCCTGCTGGCATCTCAGGCTGTATGTCTAGGCACAACCATCAGTTTTCTTTTCTTTATTTTAATCGTCAACTGAGGACATGTGTTTACTGGTTTTTCGAGAGAGGAAGGGAGCAAAAGATGGAGAGAGAGAGGAGGAGAGAGAAAGAAGGAGGGAGAAAAGGTGGGAGGGGAAGAGAGAGAGAGAGAGAGAGAGAGAGAGAGAGAGAGAGAGAAAGAGAGAGAGAGAGAGATTGGTGTCCTCTTGAATACACCCTGACCAGAGATCAAACCCCAAACCTAGGCATGTGCTGTGACCGGGAATCAAACCCACAACCTTTGGCTGTACGATGACACTCCAGCCAACTGAGCCACCTGGCCAGGGCCAGCTTTCCTTTGATGCTCCCCATTATTTAGTGATGCCAGATTTGAAATGGAGCCTGTGCCAGGAAGTAGTTTAAAAGGGGGCACTGAGGACCCGTGAGAGAGTTAAACTATGGAACAGAATGACAGCAAATGTCACAAACCTGCCGTTAGTATCATCCATGTTCAGTCCTGCTGGGTTCCAGACACTGTCTTTGGAATTCAGCAATGGATGTGATACAAGTTTCCTGCTTTCAAAGAGAGGCTGTGCTGTTCAGCTTTTGAAGGCAGTGAAGGAAGCTTGCGTTTTTCACAGCTACAGGTTTCAAACAGCCAGATGCTAACAGCTGTGAAATGGAAGTGGGTCTGCGGTGAAGGGCTGTCAGCACAGGCGGATGAGCAGGGAGATGAGGGAATGGGTCATGGGCAGAGTCTGGCCGGTGGACGGGTGCACCAGTGTGGGGATCTGGGGGTGTACCCACAGTGGCACAGGGATCGACAATGGTAGCTGGCTTTGATGGGGCAGCTCTGAAGGCTTGAGGCCTGATCTGGTGTTCCCGAGATCCCTGAGGTGACACTTTCCTGACAGTGAGACGCTCGTAGGATTGGGCAGTTCACCCAGCCCTGGACTAAGGCTAGTCAAAGGGAAGCCAGCCTCCTGGGCCAAGAGATAAGTACAAGCATCGAGAGTACGTGCTTAGAAATTTCTATAGCAACTTGACTTTGCAGCCACCTCCAAGTGCTTGAGCACAGACCAGTTTGTTTGAACAGCATGGAGACCCATTTGGGTTTTGTGGGACTTACACGTGTGAGGAGTACGTTCACATCTGGCTGGAGCTGGGAACTAGTCTTATGCAGGGGACCATGTATCTTTCCCTAATGAATAGGAACAAAACAAAACACCGGACAAAACAACCTGCTCCTTCACAGCTGCAGTTTGAGACCCTCGGTTGGCTAGAGTATCATTCCATACAGTAAACAGTTGTGGGTTTGATTCTGGGTCATAGCACATGACTGGGTTGCGGGTTTGAGCCTTGGTTAGGGTGTGCTCAGGAGGCAACCGATCAATGTTTCTCTCCCATATTGAGCGAGGAAGTAATGGGAGTGAGGCTGTGGGCCCCACGGTAAAGGACTTAAATCTGCAGCCACTTATCACATCCCATTTTCAGTTCTGTCTTTGTCAATGTACAGACTCCTTCCGTCTTGTCATCAGCACATGCTCTTTTTTCATTAACATTATTTTCCTGTGCACACCATATACAATCCCATACAATTGTTTTACACACCTTACACATAATGCATTCATGCAGCATTTTAAATAAGGTTAAAGTATTTCATTGTGTTTATATGTCACAGGTTCTTAGCTCCTTTCCTTGGGGCCATTGCTAACTTTTCCTGTTATAAATAGTACATCCGTGAATATTTTTTTAAACAAAAGTTTTTTTTTTCTATTTCTTTTTGGGTCCCTGGAGTCTGTCCCCAAAGGTGAAGTACTGTGTCAAAGGTCACAATTTTACTGCTCTGTAGAAAGACAGAATCGATTTCTATTGTCGGAATCGATACACAGACTTTTCTGTGGCTCCAGGCTGTGCCATTTATAATGCTTTTTGTTATTTTAGTAGGCTGATACTAGTACACTCACCCGGACGTTGTTTTAATGTGCTTACTTCAGGAGGTGGTGAGGATGTGATGATTTGAATTTAATATTTTCTCGCCGAAGCCGGTTTGGCTCAGTGGATGGAGCGTTGGCCTGCAGACTGAAGGGTGCTAGGTTCGATTCCGGTCAAGGGCATGTATCTTGGTTGCAGGCACATTCCCCAGTAGGGGGCGTGCAGGAGGCAGCTAGTTGATGTCTCTCTCTCATCGATGTCTAACTTTCTGTCTCTTCCTCTCTGTAAAAAATCAATAAAATATATGAAAAAAAAGAATTTAATATTTTCTCACCAGTAAAATTAAAAACTCTTAACAAAAAAACTCTTACTAAGTTGAACATGGATGTTGACCTCTTGTAATTTTATCTACTACCCCTTGTAGTTTTACATAGTTTGCATCTAAACTTTTCTTCATTGTCCTTTACAGCTTTACCCATTCTGTTATTGCTAGTCTTTATTTGCTTCATTATATTTTGTGGGGTCAAACCTGTTCATTAGTGTTTATATATTTGTACTCAGTTATGCCATCTCTTTTGTGATTCTATATTTTTTTTGGTTAGAAGTTATGTTCCCCTTTACAATTGGGATAGACATGCTATTCTACTCTTTTCTATTTTTTAAAATGTGATCTCTTGGATCTATCTGAACCTTATTATAGTGTTTGGTATAAGATGTGGATCTAGATTAAATTACGAAGTCTAAATGTAACAGTAACTTCGATTAGTGATTTCCCCCTCATTCTTTGGGTTTTACATATTAAGAGCTTTTGCCATATGGAATGAATATATTTTTTTGAATCTCTATTGTTATGCTATTATTTATTTAAAAAGTTAACCCAATATATAGAAATGTCATTTGTAATCTATTTAATAAAGCACTCCACCACCATGGCTTGAAAAAAGTATATCATTTTGGTTTCTTTCCTCTTATTCTTTGAGTTGTATTTCACTGCCAGTACAGTTCCCTAAACCTGCCTGGTTAAAACAATTGTTTAATTTTTATTTTCTTCTGAAGACATATGGCATGAACTCTTAAGACAAAGGACATTGGACATTAAGAATGAGGTTACTCTAGTCTTTACTGTCAAGTGCAGTTACTGATCTTCTTGTGTGTACTCTGCTCTTATCATTACAAAAGCCACGTTGGGAGCCTGGTTCCCTCAGTTTTAGCACAGTGCCTGTCGTACAGAAGGCCCTGCCTGATTGCTTACTGCCCTTGTGGCCCCATGAAGGCAAGTGCTTTATGGTGCTTTCTTGAAGCAGTGATTTTAATGGGGGAGTGGCTGGTTCATGAGAGGATGGGGTTGAGGGCTCGAAAACCTCAAGAGTCAATCCATTTATCTCTGATACCAGGCTACAAACTGTCCTCTGTGCTTTGGTCACAAAGGAATTGGGAGAGATTTGTCAGCGGACTTGTCCTCAATAGTGAAACTGTACAGGGCATGGAGCATTGACTGTGAATGTGAAATGAAGTGTCTTTATGGGACCAATATTTAGACATTAGTAAGGCAAGAGGGAAGAAAGTGGACATCATTAGACTGGTGGGTTTGTTCTGTATGGGGTAACTTGAAAGTGATTTCTGTCTCAGTGTGTCCTGAGTTTTGAGAATTACTGGCAAGTTTCCTGGGTAGTGTCTCCATCTCAGAGCTGCTAGCAGAGGGGCATACACTGCCTCACAGGTCAGCCCGTGTATGATGGAAGAAGCCTGTGGAAGTTCGTCATAGAATCCTTCCCTATGTGGGGCCATTCGTCCCTGAGTCCCTGAGTGCCATAGCATATTTCTCTTTGATTATGGACTTTGTGACAATATCAAGTGACTCTAGAAATTGAGAATGAATATTTGGTATCTTAATTTTTTATCAAATTCCCTAGTAAGTAAAAAACTCCTGGCAATGAAGTTAGCAAAGACTTTATGATTATTTTAGAGACCAAAAACTCTTGTAAATTATAGCTAGCCTACACTTAAACCTTTTTTTCCCTTCTGTTTAGTAATTATATTGGTCCTTTCGCCAATTGCTTAATGTATCTTTCTGACAGATTATTATTTGTTAACACTAGCTTGGGTGGCGGTCAGATCCACTTTTTTCTTCCATCTGCTTGCCCCCCCCCCCCTTATAAAATAATTGAGATAATAGAAGATGCATGTAGCACACAGAACTTTTAGCTTACAATGAATAATTATCAACATTTATGTAATGCATTACAGCACAGAATGTGTTTCATCTTCTTTCAGAAAACCCTGTGAGGTGGGGATTATTGGTACAGAGGTAGAAACTGAAATGCAGAGCCTGTATAACAACCTGCCTTAGTTTTCCCCAGTATATCTTCTGGTTTTCCTTCTTTTGAAAAGAATTACATTTTATTGGAACAGAATGGAAGTTTCTTTAAAAAAAAATCATAATATGTGTTGGTCAATGTAATAGGGATTAATGAATAACTAACCATTATGATGAAATAATATTTTTCTTAAGAGTTATGACTATGCAAAAGAATGTTTGTTATTTTAAAAATATTTTGAAAATATTTATCTAACTTATTGATCAAATGAATATAATATGAACTTTTCTAATTTTATTCAAATGATTTCATTTAAGTGAAAAATGTATCCAGAAGCACAAGCTATAAAATTCTGAGATTTTTGGCTATTTTATAGTAAAGTTTTAAAAATTTCATTTGGAACTATTTGTTGCCAGAATATAAAATTTAAATTAATTTTTGTCTATTTAACTATCCTATTACCTTGCTAAATTCATGTATTAATTGCACTAGTTGTTCTTTTTAGTTGTTTGTATATTTGTTAGGATTTTCCATATAGACTCTAATGTCATCTTTATGCCCTTTTCTTCCTTGTATATGCTACAGTGATAGACACCTGTTTAAACCAGTGCTGTTATAACGTTCTCGTTGTGTTAAGATGTTATGTCTGGCTTATAAACCATAGATGCAATGTTGGAGGATTTTATTGGAACAATTTTATTTTTTTATGTTTTTAAATATATTTTATTGATTTTTTACAGAGAGGAAGGAAGAGGGATAGAGAGTTAGAAACATCAATGAGAGAGAAACATTGATCAGCTGCCTCCTGCATGCCCCCCATTGGGGATATGCCCACAACCAAGGTACATGCCCTTGACCGGAATCGAACGTGGGACCTTTCAGTCTGCAGGCCGACGCTTTATCCACTGAGCCAAACCGGTTTCGGCTATTGGAACAATTTTAAATGACCAATCTTGAGCTGTTAGAACTTTGAAAATTATATTTCATATATTGATAATGAGCATCAGTATATGTTTTGCCATTATAAAGGGGGCGGTATAAAATGGTGATGAAAAGAGATTTGAGTTAGAGTGATGAACCCACAATATAATATACAGGTGATGTGTTATAGAATTGTACATTTGAAACCCATATAATTTTATTAACCAATATCATCTCAAAATTTCAAGAACAATTAAAAAATGCAATGTAAGGAATTTTGATAGATGTTTGTTGGCAATTCTGACAGGCATTTAAGTATTTTGTTTTGTTTGCAGGGGTGTGACTAATAGGATCTTAATAAAAATCCACTCCCATTGAGGTAGTATGGCTAATTTTAGACACTAAGTTTATAGAGAAGCATGTTAAGCAGATTGAGAGAAAAGGGGAGATGAGACTGGGATAGAAACTCAAGTATCTAAAATGTGAACAATATTTTTGACTCTTCATTGTAGCAGTATATCTATAATGAAACAATATTGGAAATATTGCATAGAGAGATAAAAAGAGAAAAAGATTCAGATTTAACTCTTGACACTCCCAGGTTGTATGAAAGTGGGAAAGCTACTTATCCTTAATTTTTTATTTTAATTTTATTTTTTTTGCTTCTTATTTTTATTTTTTTATTGTTTAAAGTATTACATATATTAGTACATATATCTCCTTTTTTTTCCCAATTGACCTTCCCCCAGCCTTATGCCCTCATCCTGCGCCCCCCGCGCCCCCACCCAGTGTCTTGTGTCCATTGGTAATGCTTATATGCATGAAATACAAGTCCTTTGGTTGATCTATTTCCCTCCCTCTCCAACACTCCCCAGCCTTCCTGCTGTAATTTGACAGTCTGTTCAGTGCTTTACTGCCTCTGTATCTATCTTTTTATTTACCAGGTTATAATGTTCTTTATTTGCCATAAATGAGCGAGATCATGTGGTATTTTTCTTTCATTGCCTGGCTTATTTCACTTAACATAATGCTCTCCAGGTCCATCCATACTGCTGCAAATGGTAAGAATTTCTTCTTCTTCTTCTTTTTTTTATAGCAACATAGTATTCCATTGTGTAGATGTACCATAGTTTTTAAATCCACTCATCTGCTGATGGGCATTTAGGCTGTTTCCAAATATTAGCTATGGTGAATTGTACTGCTATGAACATAGGGGTGCATATATCCTTTCTGATTGATGTTTCTAGTTTCTTGGGATATATTCCTAGAAGTGGGATTACTGGGTCAAATGGAGTTCCATTTTTAGTTTTTTGAGAAAATTCCATACTGTTTCCCACAGTGGCTGTACCAGTCTGCATTCTCCCAGTGCATGAGGGTTCCTTTTTCTCCGCATCCTCTCCAGCACTTGTTTGTTGATTTGTTGATTGCCATTCTGACAGGTATGAGCTGGCACTGCATTGTCATTTTGATTTGCATCTCTCGGATAATTAGTGACTTTGAGCATGTTTTCATGTGTCTTTTGGCCTTCTGTCTTCTTTCGAAAAGATTCTATTTAGGTCCGTTGACCACTTTTTTTATTGGATCATTTATCTCCTTTTTATTAAATTGTAGAAGTTCCCCGGAGATGTTGGAGATTAAACTTTTATCAGTGATAACATTTGCAAATATGTTATCCATATAGTGGGCTTTCTAGTTGTTGATGGTTTATTTTGCTGTGCAAAAGCTTTTTGTTTTGATGTAGTCCCATTTGTTTATTTTCTCATGGCTTCCATTGCCCTAGGAACAGTATCGGTGAATAAATTTCTTTGGCATATGTCTGAGATTGTACTGCCTGTGGATTCCTCTAGTATTTTTATGGTTTCTCGTCTTATGTTTAAGTTCTGTATCCATTTTGAGTCAATTTTTGTGTATGGTGTAAGTTGGTGGTCTTATTTCATTTCTTTGCATGAATCTGTCCAATTTTCCCAACACCATTTATTGAAGAGAATGTCTTAAATCCACTGTATGTTCATGCCTATAGGTCCTCTCTAGCTAGTGCTTAGATCCTGCTTTCTCTGTGGCACTCAATAGCAGTATGTGGGAATGGGTTGCCCCACAGCTGGTTGTTCTCTGATGGTTATTCCCCAATCTGATCCCCAGGTTCCAGAAAAACAAGTTTACTTTGCAGTCTCTTAGGGTGTCCCCAGTTGGGTAATCCTAGGTATTGGGCTTAGTAATCAGAAGCAAGGATTTAAAGAGAAAAAAGAGAAAACAAAAATACCCCAGCAAAAAGTGTGTGAACTCTGGGACTGCGGGCAAATCTGTGCAGTCATTTTCCCCCTTGGGTCTAAGCCGCCGGCACACTTTAAAAATTTTTAGGCTGTTCTTAAGCATCAGATCCAAATGGGTTACTTTTTAGAGTTCCTTTCTGTTAGCAACTCTGAGGACCTCCTTCCACATTCACAGGTCATGCCAGCCCCAACAGCCATGGATTTTTCTAGGTGCAGACTCCCCCCGGTCCTTCAGCTTCTGCAGTGCACGTGTTGCTCTCTCCTTCCAGGACCAAAGACCTCTCCTTATCCCAGGCAAAATCTGATCTTTCTGTGGTGGAGTGTAGAATTCCTCTGAATCTGCGTGTTTGCGCCAATTGGGGGACCGGTGTTTTGGGGTTTGCAGCTGTCCGGTGGGTGCCATAGTTGTAGATTTTCAGGCTTCTGATTACATCCATTTTCCCCTTCAAGATGGTGCGGTCTCCATGTCCAAGCTGGTTGCTCTGGGAGGGAACCCAGCAGAAGGGGGGTGCCTGGTCAGGGGAGCCCCGTCTGGCAGTCCCCCACTGTCTCCTGGAGTATAGCTGTCCCTCAACTCACCAACAAACACTCCCCATGCGACCCTCAGCTGTTTTTTCTATCTACTCCGGGATAAGATTTGGGACAAGTCTGTCTGTTCTGCTGCCATTTCCACCCCCTCCTATCCTTAGTGTTTTAAAAAAAATTTTAAAGTGTAAAATAATAATAAGCAGCTTTCAGTATTGTTTGGATTAGACACAATATATATAAAGCACCTGGCACATACTAGGCCTGCAATAACATGTAGTTATGCTTATTATAGGACTCCATCCTCTAGCACTTACTTATGAAATTATTATTTATCTATTAAATTATCATAACTTATCAATGGATACCATCAAAAATCATATCTAAAGAATAATATCTTACCGTAGCCAGGTTGGCTCAGTGGATAGAGCATCAGCCTGCGGACTGAAGGTCCCGTGTTCGATTCCAGTCAAGGGCATGTACCTCAGTTGCAGGCTTGATCCCTAGCCCTGGTCAGGGCTCCTGTGGGAGGCAACCGATTGATGTTTCTCTCTGTCTCTCCCCCTCCTTTCCACTTTCTCTAAAAATCAACGGAAATATATCCTTGGGTGAGGATTAACAACTACCAAGAAAAAGAACAATTTCTTTGAAGATCCTGGTGCTACTCAAAGGAAACTGCTTGTTCCTGGAGATTGCATTGACAGATGAGGAAGTAGCCATGATAACACTGCAGCGATGGTAGCTGGATCGCTTGCTAATTTTCTCCTGTCTCTTATTGTCATTTACCCCAGTTTGAAGTGTCAGACAAACACGTTTCCTTCCCTGGGCTTCTGAGGATCTCACGCTATGAGACTGTGCTTATTTGTCCGGGAGCACTGGAACCCAGGCTGGGGCAGCACTGCCACTGTGGTGGCTGTGGAGCCACTGGGGTCCCCCCCACTTCCCCGCAATGACTGACAGCCAGGTGGCCCTGCCAGCTTTGTCTTCCTCATTCGCCCGCCTTCCCCTTCCCTCACTCTGAATCTAGACTGCTGTGTGAGGCGTTCTTGGCTAATATTGTAACCTGTCTCTTTCTTCTAGAATTCTGAAGGTGGACTCTATGTTTGCATGAATACGTTTTTGGCCTTTGGAAGGGAACACGTTGAAAGACATTTTCGAAAAACTGGACAGAGTGTATACATGCACCTGAAAAGACATGTGCGAGAGGTGAGAGAACTGCCTTGGTATCTTCCTTGTGACGTTGTCTTAGTGTGTGAATGGCATGGAAACTTTCCTGTGCCCACGTAATATCTGATTACCCTCAATGATGGGAAACAACAATAGGACTGTCCGTAGAAAGTCACAGATTCCCCCAAATCTCACTTTACCCAGTTTTATTTCTCTCTCCCTCTGAACCTCTGCTTGGAGTTAAGAAGATATGCATTGAAAAAAAAATACAGAAAATAATAGTAGAAACACTCATGGATCCAAAAATCAGAAATAAAAAAAATATTTGGATATTTTTGCTTTAGATTCATTTTTTCTCATTTGTTGCCCTCACTTCCTAGAAGTAACCATAGCTATGAATTTGTTGTTTCTCACTCCTTTGCATGTCACTGTTTATTGTAGGTATTCACCTTCTATATGACTGTGTGTTTTAAAGATGTGGATAAATACTATCATACTGTTGTCTATGGTTCTGTGTAAAGCCTTCCCTTTCAACATTGTTTTTGAAATCTGTTCATGTTGTCATGCATTTGGTTGTATTCAATTCATTTTACTAGTTGGTATTCTACCTTGTCATTTTTTTATTCTATCCTCCTATTAATGAACATTTAGATTATTTCTATTTTTTTTTTTGCTTCTATTAGCAATGCAACAATTAACATTTTTAACCTTTTCTCCCGGGAGTACATGTGCAAGATTTTTTAAGGAAATCTGTGTAGAAGTGATAATGTTGGCTTGTGGCTGTGCTTCTCCTTGCTTTTACTAGCTATTTGCAAGTTCTCCCCCAGATTGGTTGTACCAATTTATACTCCTGTCTTAAGTGACAGTGAACTCCTGGGTTTCCATAGCCTCACACGTGGTCAGACTTTTCCTTTTACCAATCTAATGGTTGTGAAGAAACATCTAAATATTTGGCATTTCCTCCTGAGAGAGATGAACACTTTTATATGTTTTTTGGGCATTCTGTTTTTCTCTTTTCTGAGTTGCCTATTTATATTTTTGATCTATTTCTCTATGGGCTTACCTTTTTTTCTTAAAGGTTTTATTTAGCTTTATTTTCACATTCTAGATACAAAAACCTTTTGCTTTATTGTTTTTTAAAATACATTTTTATTGATTTCAGAGAGGAGGGGAGAGGGACAGAGAGACAGAAACACCAATTATGAGAGAGAATCATTGATCAGCTGCCTCCTGCAAACCCCACACAGAGAACAGAGCCTACAACCTGGGCATGTACTTCGATTGGGAATCAAACCTCAACCTCCTGGTTCATAGCTCAGTGCTCAGCCACTGAGCCATGCCAGCTGAGGTTTTTTTTTTACTTTGTTTATGAATTATCTTATGGAATAGAAGTTTTGAAGTTTGAT
This sequence comes from Lasiurus borealis, assembly GCA_004026805.1. Taxonomy (NCBI): domain Eukaryota; kingdom Metazoa; phylum Chordata; class Mammalia; order Chiroptera; family Vespertilionidae; genus Lasiurus; species Lasiurus borealis. The sequence goes on along the minus strand of PVJN01010688.1, from coordinate 27,230 downwards.
ATACTAAACATTTCTTACAAATTATGTTTTTTGTATTGTGTCTGAGAAATTATTTTCCAACTCAAGGTCATACAGGTGTTTGTTTTAATACTTTTACTTTTTTAGAACTGTGTGTGTACTTTAACATTTTAGGTCTTTAATCCACCTATAAGTTATTTTTATATTTCTGTGAAGTGTGGGGACCTACACATTATTCTCCATATGGATAGCCGGCTGTCCCTCTATTCCGAGAGTTGTGCAGCCTTTCCCAGTGATTCGCAGAGCCATCTTTTTTATATTTTAACTCGCCATTACCACTCGGGTCTGTTTAGGGGCTCAGTTCTTTACTGTTGATCTTATTTTTCTAACTCTGCATTGGTCCAACAAGCCTGATATCTGGCATGGCTCAGTGGCTGAGCACTGAGCTATGAACCAGGAGGTTGAGGTTTGATTCCCAATCGAAGTACATGCCCAGATTGTAGGCTCTGTTCTCAGTGTGGGGTTTGCAGGAGGCAGCTGATCAATGATTCTCTCTTATCATTGGTATTTCTGTCTCTCTGTCCCTCTCCCCTCCTCTCTGAAATCAATAAAAATGTATTTTAAAAAACAATAAAGCAAAAGGTTTTTATCTCTAGAATGTGAAAAAAAAGCTAAATAAAAACTTTAAGAAAAAAAAATAAGCCCATAGAGAAATAGATCAAAAATATAAATAGGCAACTCAGAAAAGAGAAAACCAGAATGCCCAAAAAACATATAAAAATGTTCATCTCTCTCAGGAAATTTCCGTGTAAATTTCCCCCAGAACTTTCCTGGGTTTTGACACTGATTTTTCTTTGTGGATTTTGGAATCAATTCATCTAGTTTAAAAAATCCTGTTGAGATTTTGATCAGGATCACATTCAATAAGTAGATGAAGCTATAATCCAAGTCGTTGTGTTAGCTTTATGAGGGCAGGTAATTTTGTCTGTTTTGTTCACTTCTATGTCCTCAGCACTAGATGCTTCATAAAAATATATTTAATGATTATCCAACATGGCATATCTTTCTATCTACTCAGGGCTTCTTTATGTCCTTCAATAATATTTGGGAATTTTCAGTAAAGGAGTTATATTTAGTTAGCTTTTTAAAAGGGTCTCTGTAATTTTTGTAACTATTGTAACTGTTATCTTTTATTTTTTTACGCATTTAAATGTGATTGATGGTGTTTGGGAATTGTTATTAATTTCCAGATGTTGATTCTATATTTAGTAGCATTTGTTCAACTTTCACTTTAGCCCTAATAGTTTGTAGACTATCTTGGATCTTCTAACTCATCAGTGCTGAGTTGAAGTTTGTGTAATCTCTCCCCCTAGCCTACTTAACATGTCCTCTGTTTATTTTAGACGGTGAGGAGAGATCCCAAAATTAGACAGTGAGGACAGTAGGAGGAAGAGGAGGAAAAAGGCCAGGAGGTCAGATAAGCTATAAACTCAATGATAATGTTGGCCTAATATTTCACGATTTGCCTTTACTACTCCCGTTAGTCAGACATAGAAGTTCTTGTGCAGTCTGCTTTGTTCCACACATTTCTTAGTATAAAGTGATGGATTTTGCAAAACAGGGGGGCGGGGCGGAGGGGGAAATAAAAAAGGCCCATACACTCAAAGTAACTTGCTCACAGCTGAGAGGCAGTTGCAAGACTGCAGGATGCTGGGAATCTTGCACAGTTCATTCACCCTGTCTCCGAAATGTTAGGTTAAATAGTTCACTCTGACCACGACCCTCTCTTGGGTTAGCCCTTCTACTCATTTATTCCGATGTGGATCTGCTTTTCTCCCACTGACAGCTCCTTCTCTGCTTGGTGAGCATGTGTATCAGGATCCCCTCCCCCCCCCCATTTTTTTTTTAAATAGCAAAGGAGGAGATTTATTGAAGAACAAGTACAGACTCCCACATAAAGAAGGGGAAAGAGTCCCCCAGGGTCCCTGGTTTTTAATATTCCCTTATCCCCAGTATCCTCCACCCCCGTGTCTTGCCTCCTTAACTGCCCTCCAGAAATCCTACCGGGTCGTGGCATTGGCATCATCCTGTGCTTTCATGCACACACTGCTGGGAGCCCGCATTGCATGAGGTCTGGACCCTGTCCTGTTCCCGGCCTCCCCCTCTGCTGGGCGCGTCACTGCCTAGCAAACCTAGTGTGTACCCTCTCCCACTCCAGACTCCGGATGCTTTCCTCCCTCCTGATTCTCGGAAAAGGATTTGGCTTGCGCTTTTCCGAGAAAACAGGGACTGCATGGACAGGGACTTCTCGAGCTCCTTTCTTGTCCGCTGGGAGCTCATCTGCATCTAGTCCCTCCATCTCAGCAGAAAGCTGTGTTCTCTCTGTCCTCCTGCTCCTCTTTACTCCACCCTGGGAAACTGCTCCTTCATTGACTCCACTCCTGACACACCCAACCATTACGTCTTCTGGCTGTTTATTCTCCCACCTTAACAAAGAACACACCATGCCCCAGCCAGGTGGTTCATTTAGTTAGAGTATGGTCCCTTACACCAGAAAGCTGCAGGTTCAATTCCTGATCAGGGCTCACACCTGTTTCGGATTCATTCCCTGATGGGGCCTCATGTGGGAGGTAACTGATTGATGTTTCTCTCTTTCCCTTCCTCTCTCTCTAAAATAAGCAGAAAAATAAAAAACATATCTCCTGGTGAGGATTAAAAAAAAACACACCACAAAATTGTCCCTCTAATGTGTCCTTCTTTAGTCATCCCATCCTTTAATTAAAGCTTCTTTAAACCTTTTCTATTCTCATCATCTCTACAACACCTCCCTCTAAGTTCAATGCTGCAGTCTGATCAGTTGCGACGTTGTCAGTGACTTCTTCGGTGTCACTCTTGGTGGACACATTTTAGTCCTGATTTTATGTGATGTTTTGAGCATTTGAACTTGTTTTCCTTTGGCAGCAGCTCCTCCTTGCTTTCTTGGGCACCATTCTTCCCTGGCTGTCCTCCTGCCTTTCAGATTGCCCTTCCTCATGGCTTTCTTCATTTGCCCCTTAGTCATCGGCATGTCCTAGGATTCTGCTTGACCCTCCTGTCTTCTTTCTCCAAAAGCTGCCCCTCCTCCTCACTGTCATGCCCATCTGTGTCTAACCACAGTCTCTGAGCCGATGCTTCCAGATCAGCTCTCTCCAGAGGCAAAGACCTGGTCACCCGAATCTGACCCGGTTTTTTTCTACTTGAAACATCTCCGGACTGAATGAGTTATTGATCCTCTTTCTCAGAGTTGTCCTTGGTTTTGAATGCTGGAGACCGAGACATAATTTGGATCCTGCTTTCAGTCCATGACTGATTGGTGACCAAGTCTTGTTATCTGGCCTCTCAAATAGCACTGAAGCGCGTCCTGTCCTCTGCACGCCTGTTCTTCTTGTCCGAGTGCTCATCACTCCCTGAGGGACCAGTGCTGCAGCTTCCTGACCAGTCTCCTTCCTTCACATTTGCCGCCTTCAACCCACCCAGTCTGCATGCTGTACCCAGAGTGATCTGTGCATATGTGGCTGAAATCTCTGATGTCTCTCCCCTTGTTGCAGGATGAAGCCCAAACTCATTTGCACATGATTACAAGGCCCTCCATGTGGACTTTCTAACCCTCACTCTTACTCTGCCAGCTTTGTGCTCTAGACATAGCAAACCATTTCTTCTTGGGACACATTGATTTCATGCCTTTGTACCTTATATTTGGGGTGGGGGTTCTGGGATGCTCTACTTCTACCTTCACTCCTCTTTCACCCGTTGCATTCCTGTGTCAGCATATCTATCTATCTGTTCATCACCCATTTATCCACCTATCCGTCATCCATTCATCCATCATCCATCATCCATCCAACAAATACTTGCTGAGCAGCTGCTATACAACAGAGCCTGCTGCTCTTCTTACCTGACCATCCCTGGCCACACCTTCCACCTCCAGAAGAACTAAACTTTCCTCCTTACGATATACTAGGGGGCTGGTGCACAAAATTTGTGCACTGGGGAGGGGTCCCTCAGTCCAGCCTGTCTCCTCCCACATACTGGGAGCCCTCAGGGGATCTCCTACTGATGGCTTAGGCCCGCTCCCTGTCTGGCCTTCCTTTGTGGGAGGCAACCCGGCTGATCAGGGGAAGGTGCAGCCCCATCACCCCACTACTGCAGCCACTGCCAGTCACCTCAGCCACCAAGGTATTTTCATAAACATGGATTCCAGTCCCTTCACCATGAAAAAAATGACAACTTCCTTTAGGCATTTTTAATATGTGCCTTTCATAACCTATGACATTTCTTTCTTTATTTTTCTTTTTATCCTCACCTGAGGATATGTTTCCATTGACTTTTATTCCCCTTCCCTCCAATTCCAGACTCGGCCCCTTTCCAAGCCTACAGCCTCCACCCCAGGCTGTAGGTTTGGGAAGCAGACCCCCCCGCCCCCTCTGATCCCAGGCTCTATCCATTCCCAAGCCTACAGCCTCCACAACAGGCTGTAGGCTTGGGAAGCTGGTACCCCCATCCCCCAAGCCTAAAGCCTCTGAGAGATGGCTGGTTGGGAGTGACCTGGGTGCTGAGGAGGTACCCGGGAATCCAGGTAAGTATGCAAGTTAACCTCCATCTTTATTGGGTTAATTTGCATACTCACTCCGATTGGCTGTGGGCGTAGCAGAGGTACAGTCAATTTACATGTTTCTCTGTTATTAGGAAAGATTATTGAAGGCAGTAAGTCTGAAGGAAGAATGCCATGAACTTAGAGAGAGATTTCAGTGACCTCCAGCACTGTTAGACGTGCTTTCAGTACAGGTTTATTTTTCTGCCTTTTCAAGGTAAGTGGAGGGCAGAGGACCAGAGGCTCTGAGACCATGGAGGAGAGGGAATCCAAGACAGTGACATGAGTTTGGCATCAGTATTAGGGAGACAGGTGTCTGAGCTAAAGTGTTCAACAATTTTCACATTCCTAAGACGTGAACTAGAAACTCATACTACAAGCTGTAAAAACGTAATGTGAGAAACACAAAGAGGAGTCAGCCTTCCATGCCAGATGAAACAATGTGGGAAAAGAGACCCAGCACTAACAACGGCACAAACTGAAGAAGCAGCGAGGCCATGACATGTGACCATGTGAAAAGGCATTGGGGTTTGACCCGCACCCCGCCGTGTGTTGGAAACGTGCTCTCTTCTGATTGCCGAAAGAACATAACAATGTGGAGGTGTTGCTTTTGCCATTGGAAACAAACATTTTTGTAACCCTATTTGAGAGTAAAATGTTTTGTGTGAGTGTCAAAGGGTATGACCTCTTTTGCATGACCTCTTTTGCATGAACACTGGATGGGTGTTTACTTCATTCCTGCTGGGGATTTCCATGGTAGGTAGAAAATGCACCCACATAGCCAGCCACAGTGCTCCAGAAATGTTTAAGGAGGTTAGATTGATGTAATAGGACCAAATATCAGTGACTCTAGATTAATATTTATTAAGTCTTCCAACAATAATTGTTGGCAGGCTCCAGCCACTGGAGACCTGGTAGGAAGCAGAGGAACAAGAGCCTGCCTTGTGCAGGCGTCATCCTTCCAGAACCCCTCCAGCTCGGGGTGTGGCCCCTGCCTCTTGGGAGAATGTGCCCATTTGAAGCTGGAGCATCTACTTCACTTTGATGCCTGGTTCCACTTCCCTTTCCAGAGTGCTTTCTGTACAGCTTGGTGGAAATAGTCAGGTGGAACAATAGCGTTGCCCTTCACTTACCCCCATTGACCTGGGTCAAGTTCCTGTTTATCCAGGATTCTCTAATCCAAGTTGAATATTTCCTCTGGACTTTTATAAAATCTGGGAACCTTTGAGATCTACTTTCCCTCCCCACCCCACTCCCCCACCTCCACTAGTCTATTCCACGGGCTGCATTTTAACAATTTTTTTTTCTCTTTTCAGAAAGTAAAAGGAGCATCTGGTGGAGCTTTACCCAAAAGGAGGAATTCCAAGATTTTTTTAGGTAATGTGCATAGTTATCAGTTGTGTGCCCAGAAAACTGTGTGTGTGTGTGTGTGGGTGGGTGGGTGTGTACACATATGTAGGTGTACATGTGTGTGCTTCATTTGGAGTAATAGGCTGTTTGTTGATCTATAAGGTAAGGATGAGTTGAACCAGTTTAACTTGAGATGAGCTGACCCTGTTTCATGTTTACCTGGTGGTGAAGTATGTCAGCACTCCAGCTGGGTTAGTGTTTTGAAGCAGTTTTGCTTACAGGGCCCAGAGAGTAACTGCAATTCTGCCTTTGCTTGTTTTTCCCCACTGCTTTTATTTTTATTTATTTTTATTTTTTATTTATTATTTTTTTAAATTAATTTTTTATACATATCTCCCCATTGCCCCCCTCCTTCCCAGGCATACCCCAACCCCCCCAGTGTCTATGTTCATTGGTTATGCTTTTAAAGAAAATACACTTTTTATATTTTAATATTAGCCAAGCCTCAGAGTTTGTTCAGGTTTTGCCGTTTTTCCACTAGTGTCCTTTTATGTTCCGGAACCCATGTTTCCTTAGCCCTGTTGAATCTGTGATGGTTTCTCACTCTCTTTTCATTTTTAATAGTTGTGACCTGTGTGAAGAACAGTAGCCAGTTAGAATGAACCTCAGCTTGGGTGTGTTTGATGTGTCCTTACGATAAGTCTGAGGTTATGCATTTTTGGCAAGAGTACCACAGAGTGATGTGCCCTCCTCTGGGTGACATCAGGGGCATAAGGTGTCTTCATACAGGTGATGTCAACCTGATCACTTGTTGAGGGGTGTCCGATGTGCTTCCCCACTGTAAAGCTGCAGTGTAATTAATAAATGTGCTGGGAGTGATAGTTGGAGACTATGCTAATAACTCATTTCTCCTCAAGGTTTTGCCCACTAATTTCATCTTCCATCTGTGGATCTTGCCTGCGCAGTGATTACTGTGGTGTTTGACTAACAGTGATTTGATCTCTCCCTCCTTCAGAAGAGCTAGCTTTGCTTATGCAAATGAGTAATGGTTTCTAATATCATGTTACCATGATTATGTATCATACTGAGCTCCTGATATGGTTGTCCAGAAAAAAAAGTGGTTTCATAATGCTTCATCAAGCAATTTTAAACCCCTAAATGCCTGGGATTAGTGTTTAAAAGAAATTTCAAGATGGTTTGCATATTGCAATTACATTTTGGTGAAAAAAATATGTACACGTATATACCTATATACAGTTGTTTGTCTTGGAAATAATACAATAATTAATAAACAAGAATAAACTGTGTTTCGTGTACTCACAACTGTAAACCTACTTTTGCCCCATGTTGTATATATAAAATGCCTGTGTATGTGCATGCATATCTATATATGTGTATACATATGTATATACAAATATGTGTGTATATATGTATGTTTATACACACATGTATGCATATGTGACTGCGAGTGTGGAAGAGTCTGGCAGAATATACTCCAAATTGTTCAAACTAGCTCTTCTCTGGTGGTGTGACTGAGTTGATTTCTATGTTCTTTTTGCTTATTTATTTTAAAATTGTTCCATAACAAATGTATGTTACTGTTGTAATACAAAGACATAGTCATTATTTTAAAAGGAAAACCATTGGAAACAGTCATAGAGCCGAGTTTCTTCCTGCTTTGATTCACTATCTTGTCCTTAAACTTTGTTTCTTTTACTCAAAAGACTTTGGGGTTTGATTTCTTTGGTGACCATTTTGGTGGTAGATGATGTTCTCAAGTAACTGTTTTAAAAAACGAATCCAAAGGCAAGCACCGAGGTTTTGTGTTTCCTTTCGTGTGGACCCCACTCATGGCTTCCTGGGCGTACTCCCTGACCAGCTCATTTTGGTGGGACTGGTCTACAGGCTGCCTTGTTTTCACCCAACAGTCCATATCTCAGGAGACACAAGCTGTGTCCATGCCGATGTGATAGCCTCGTTATTCTTATTAGGATCTAGACTCTTCCCATGTTTCTGCTCCACCCTCCATCCTGGTCTGTGATTTCCAACCTCATGGTTACTTCCTGGTGCAGAATGGCTGCTGGAACTCTAGCCCTCACACCTCCATTCTGGAAAGCAGGGAAGGTGGAGGGGGAAGGATAAAAATCTAATCTCCCAATGGAGTAACTTATTTTTGTCAGCTTTCTCACAGATCCTCAGCAGCACTTCAGTTTTCACCTCTCTGGTGAGAACTTGGCCACATGGCCACCCCAGGTGCTTCACAGGAGACTGGGAAGTAAAGTCTGTTAACTGTCTTCATTAGGTAAATCCTGTTACTAAGCAAGAAGGAGAGCGTGGATACCAGGGGGCGGCCCATAGCTTCTGCCAGAGATTCCTTTCCTAGAAGGGACAGTGGGGTTGTCTCTTCACGGGGAGGAAGAGAACCAGAACTCTCTTGTTTCTTTGAACAGAAAGTGCTTTTCCGCTGCTGTTGAAATGGAGGTATGATGCCCTTTCTTCTTCATGAACGAGGCAGATGACTAATGCTTTCTCCTGGAGGGAGGCTTTTATCCACATTCACTTGATTTGTGACTAATTCCTCTCTTCCTTTGGCTCAACAACCACATTGAAACCATTGAATCATTCAGTTATGACCTTCAGTATTGATTTTATAAAGGAAACTGAGGCCATTACCTAGTGCTGAATGGCTTACCCTCAAGTCTCCTGAGCACTATTTTGCCCTCAACAGTCAAGTTACTCTTCCGATTACATTGATGCTCATCAATGAAATCACAGTTAAGGATTCTTCCCTCAGCTTTAGTTTTAGGATGGTATTTTTTTTTTAAACAAATAATGAAAACTGTGAGTAACATTTGAATCACTTTCATTTTATGCTTCTTTTTGAATTTAGGATTAAAAAAATATTTTGAAAGTATAACATATGGACAAAGCTTAAATTTGCAAAGTTATAAGTGGCTCTATAATGAAGAATAAGTTTTTTTTTTTCTTTCCCTTCTGTGTCTCCCAGCTTCCTGGTTAGTCTCTCCAGAGACAAGTAGTATTTTCTGTCTCTATGTCCTTATATATCTTGTATATTGTTCCTGTGATAGTCTATACATATACCATACTTTTATGCTTTTTCCTATAGGCCGTGGTAAACCATTAACACTTTTGGTTCCCAAACTGTGCTCTGAGGCACCCTGGGGTGCTATGGCAAATTCAAAGGTGCATCTCAGGATGTTAACTCTGCAAGGGAACACAGGGATGCTTGAACACTGCATGGACCATTAGCTCTTATAGTTTCACCACTGGAGTATTCAATATTTTTTTCAATGATTTCATCTCTTTGTGAAGCTGGTTTTTTGGTGGTTTCTATGGTAAAAGTCAAATGCCATGTGAAAATAAATGCGGAATGGGAAAAAGGGAGGCAACATCCAGTCTGATACAAAGAGAAGTTGTGTATTCATCCTGTAAGTAAGGAATTGTGTTATTTAAGAATGAAATAGAACATTTTTTTCTTTCAATGTATGTGTATCATTTTTTTCAATAAGTAGTTAGCACATAAATACTTAATTAAGTTGTTTGGATGGAGCTACTAAATAAACAGAACTATTAGGCTTTCTTGGATTCCCGCTGCTGTGTGAAAATTGCTGGGATGCTGTGAACTGAGAAAGTGCGGGTAGCTCTGCGTTAATGTTTCAAGCTAGAAAGGGACACTGTAATGGAAAGATAACTTACCACAATATGATAGATTGTGAATTTTGGCAATAAGCTTATAGAAAATGTATTGTTTTATGAGAAAGAAGAAGAGAAGAGCAGATGTAGAGGAGTCTGGGATCTTCAAAGAAATATCCCAGGACTTGGGATGTGATTCTGGTCTAATCTTAAGTAATATTTATAACAAAGCTGCAGTGTGTATAGATGTATGAATAACTGCTAATGCATTTCATAAAGAATACCATATATTTGTCATGTCATAAAAATAGTGTTAAATATTCCCATATTTGTATTAAAGCACTCCTCCCCACAACATTCATAAAGCAGAGTGAATGAGTTAGGGTCTTTCTGTCTGAGGCTGGGACTTCAAAGAGCTACCTCAACTTCAGAGAGTGTAAAGTTCATTTTTTTTGGCTTTAGCCCTGGCACTCATACTTGATGAGAAACAGGTTGTAAAAGAGAGCATTTGGGGAGAGGTATAGGAATGGGCCTGTTCTGAAAACTCCCCCGTGCCTTTCATGACCAAAAGGTTCTAGTGGATTCCATGTTGCCTTTCCCTCTGAAGCGGGTCACAGAACAGGGTCTGTGCTCAAGAGCTTTCCCAGAACTTCCCCTTCTTTTGAGGGTAAATGGCTGGTCTGATTTCACAGCATTGGAGCAGCCAGACGGCCCACCTCCAGGACATGCATTGTGCTCAGGCCAAGAAGAGGCTGAGCTGGAATCAGAGCCCTGGTTTTCCTTAGGGATTTATTTCTCACTGTGCTGCTTGGAACTTTAGGCAAGTTACTTTCTGGAAATGGGTGTGGTCTCAGCCACTTCTCTCAGGGAGCTGAGAGGATCGATGAAGTAGAGTTGGGGAAGTGGTATTTTTTTAAAAAAAGATTTTTGCATTTATTTATTTATTTATTTATTTATGTTGTTTATCTTCACCTGAGGATATTTTTTTTTCTTTTGTCACTTAAAAAATATTTTTATTGATTTCAGAAAGAAAAGGAGAGGGAGGGAGAGAGCTGTTGTCATTTTTTAAAATTTAATAAATCTTTATTGTTCAGATTATTACAATTGTTCCTTTTTTCCCCCCTATAACTCCCCTCCATCCAATTCTCACTCTACCCACTGCCCTTATCTCCCCCCTCTATTGTCCTCATCCATAGATATATGATTATTTTAGTCCAGTCTCTTCCCACACTGCTCTCACCTCTTTTCCCTTGAAAATTGTCAGTCCACTTCCTTCCTATGCTCCTATTCATCAGTTTATTCTGTTCATCAGATTTTTAATTCACTTGATTTTTAGATTCACTTGTTGATAGATATGTATTTGTTGTTCATAATTTTTAACTTTACCTTTTTCTTCTTCTTCCTCTTCTTAATGAGTACCTTTCAGCATTTCATGTAATACTGGTTTGGTGTTGATGAACTCCTTTAGTTTTTTCTTATCTGTGAAGCTCTTTATCTGCCCTTCAATTCTGAATAATAGCTTTGGTGGGTAGAGTCATCTTGGTTGTAAGTTCTTGCTATTCATCACTTTGACTATTTCTTGCCACTCCTGTCTGGCCTGCATAGTTTCTGTTGAGAAATCAGCTGACAATCGTATGGGTGCTTCCTTGTAGGTAATGAACTGTTTTTCTCTTGCTGCATTTAATATTCTCTCTTTGTCTTTTGCTCTTGGTATTTTAATTATGATGTGTCTTGGTGTGGTCCTCTTTGGATTCCTTTTGTTTGGGGTTCTGTGCACTTCCTGGACTTGTAAGTCTATTTCTTTCACCAGGTGGGGGAAGTTTTTAGTCATTATTTCTTCAAGTAGGTCTTCAGTATCTTGCTCTCTCTCTTCTTCTGACACCCCAATAATTCTGATGTTGGTAAGCTTGAAGTTGTCCCAGAGGCTCCTTATACTATCTTCAAATTTTTGGATTCATTTTTGTTTTTGCTTTTCCAGTTGAGTGTTTCTTTGTATTTCAAATCTTTGACTTAATTCTTATATTCCTCTAGTCTGATGTTAGATCTCTGTATAATATTTTTTATTTCAGTCAGTGTATGTTTAATTTCTAGTTGGTCCTTTTCATATCCTTGAAGGTCTTGCTAAATGTATCGACATTTTCTAGGAAATATTCAAAAACCTTAAAACCATGGTTTTGAACTTTATATCCAGTCATTGGTTTTCCTCCATTTCTTTCATTTGTGATCTGTTTCTTTGTCTCCACATTTTGTTGCTTTCCTGAGTTGGTAGAGTAGCTTTGTGTGCTAGGTGTCCTATATGGTCCCGTAGCTCTGCCTCCCCAGTTACCTAAGGTGCACCCCTTTGTGGACTGTGTGTACAGCCTTGTTGTAGTTAAGTCTTGATTGTTGTTGGTATCACTGGGAGGAATTGATCTCCAGGCCAATTGGCTATGAAGATCACCTGTGTTTACACTGGGACAACTTCTGTGCTGGAGATAGCCTGATAAGACAAGACTTGCAAAATTGCAAATGGCTCTATGCTCAGCTTAGATGGGACAGAGTCAGGGTTGAGCACATAGCCTTGGCTTCCCATCAGCAATGCCTTTTGAGGCCCCTGGGTCTCATTGTCCCTCGGGAATTGTTGCAGTCCTCTCTGCACACACTCGCATGTGTGCCTCCAGACCTCTGCCTTTCTTGGCTCCCCTGAGTTTTTTGTGCACTCCGGGGACCTGTATGAGCCTGGATCCCCAGGGTCTCTCCCAAAATTGGGGTTCAGTGCAGTCGGAACTGGGGTTCAGTGCAGTCAGGAGTTTCTATCTCCCTCCCACTAGAAGAAGCCAGCCAGGCACTCAGCTGCCCATCCTCTCCATGCACATGTCTCTGTACCTCAGCTTTTTGCAGCTTCTTTGAGTCTCCGTGAGCCCCTCTCTTTCCTTCTAATTGTAGAATTTCTACTCAGTCAGCTTTCCTGTGGTTCTGAATGATGTCCGTTCTGTCTTTTAGCTGTAGTTTTGAAATTGTTGTGCAAGATAGCAGTTTAGGTGTTTACTTATGCCACCATCTTGGTTTCCCCCTGAGAATATTTTTTCATTGATTTTTAGAGAGAGTGGAAGAAGGGGTAGAGACAGAGAAAAAGGGAAACATTGATGTGAAAGAGACACATCCATTAGTTGCCTCCTGGCTGGGAATCAAGCTTGCAACTGGGTATGTGCTCTTGGCTGGTATTGAACCTGGGACCCTTCAGTCTACAAGCCTGTGCTCTATTCTCCGAGCCAGACTGACTAGGGCAAAAAAGGTTTTTTAAAACTTAGGAAAAGAGCCCATCCAGGCATTACCAGTTATTAGTAACGCTGGGAAGTAATCGCTGGGATAAGTTGGGGGTCCCAGTCTTACTGGTCCCTAGGGCATGCTTACTCTGTAGGTTTCTCAAGTGGATATTTTTGGGGTGGTGAGGCTCCCCAAATTAGAGAAATTTGGAAATTATAGATTTATATCTAGGATTGTGGGGTCATCTATATTCAGGAGAAACCTTTGGTTTGTCCCTTAAAATTGGGAGTGTAGGTTCCTTCTCTTAACTTTCTTTAATTTGGATTAAGATGTTTGGGAAAGGGATCATGATTCCCTTCCATTCCATTCAATTAAAAATAAAAGTGTTAAGAAGCCCAACAAATTTCTGTTTTGTTTGTTTGTTTTGTACAGCAGCAGTCTTGCTTCTTTTAAAATATATGTCAGTCACCAACGGGAAAACAAAAAACAACCCCAAACCACAGCACCCCTTCTGATGCTCTTGCTTTGCTGTTGTCCTTGGTCTAGTGGAGTTTTAATTTCTTCAAGTCTCTTCTCACATACAGTTACTAAATGTGTTATGTATGATGTGTGCAGGGACTGGCGACATGGAAAGTGAGTGTGACCTGTTCCCTGCTCTTGCAGCTTAGTCTGCACACATTTCAAAGTTCAGCCCTTCTCCACAGGAGATCACATGGCAGATTCCCCACATGATATTGTGGTCTTCCTGAATCTTATCCCAGGATTGCTCTGAAGCAGGAGCAGCCAAAAGGAAGGGGAGGCAATTTTGAACATGTTTTTAGGAGTGGAGAGAAGGTGATGATGGAGATCCTGGAGGTGATAGCAGTTACTATCTTTGGAGGTGAGACACCCTATGCCAGGTCCTATACGAGATGCCTTAAAACCTTACCTTGTTTAATCCTTTCAACAATTGTGTGGAGTACAGAATCCATAGCTTACTCCTGAGGAAGATGAACTTGAAAGAACTTGCCCAGTGTTACATAGCTAGTAAATGTCAGGTTGGCATTTTCTTGGACTTAGTTTATCATTGTGTTTGGTCAGGTAAGATTTGAATTAGCATTAGATGAGTATGTTTTCTATGGAAAAGAGATACCTATATAATATTGATATATATAATAGACTAATATGCAAAGTGTCCCCTCAGGAGTTTGACCAGGAGACAAAGAGTTCAATCACTTGCTCTGATGTGTGCTGACCACCAGGGGCAATGCGGAATGAAGGGAAGGGAAGCCCCAGCTGGCAGCCAGAAGGCCCCCATTGGCCCTGATCATTGGCCAGGCCTAAGGACCCTACCTGTGCATGAATATTGTGTACTGGGCCTCTATACATAAAAACAGAAAGCAGACTCTATACATAAAAACAAAATATTTGTACTTTGGTTACTTAAAAATTGTTATAAATAATATAATAAAGGAAAATGTAAAGACAGAGAAAAGTTCACCCACTCACTATTTTCATTTGTCTAGATTTCCTTCTAGTTCTAGGAGCATAACTTCTACAAAGTTATTTTTATACTGAAAATGATTTTGTAGTTTTAGCATTCATATAGCATAGACCTTTTCATGTTTCTAACTATTCTAAAAAAATGCTAATAAAAGAGAAACATGCAAATTGACCACACCTCTGCTACACCCACCAACCAATCAGAGGAGTGTGCAAATTAACCTAACCAAGATGGCGATAGCCACAGAGCTGGAGCCAGCAGGAGGCTTGGGTTGCCCCTGGCAACCTGCCCACTCTGGCCTCTGCTCAAGGCTATAAAGTTTTAATTATAGAAGATAAATAAATCCCAGATATCTGCTTCTAGCTGGCCCTGGCCTCCACTCAAAGAGGTGCTGGAAAAAAAAAAAAAGGAGGGGCCGGGAGCTTGGGTTGCCAGGGGCTGTGGCCAGCGTGCAAACAGCCATCAGCTGCTCTCCCAGGCTGGCCACACCCCCATGGGGTGAGGGTCCCTGCTGGAGGGTTTGGCCAGGCTGCAAACAGCCATCAGCCCCTCACCCAGGCTGGCCAGGTACCCCAGTGGGACCCTCACCCTGATCTGGGATACCTTTCAGGGTAAACTAGCCAGCCCCCACCCGTGCACCAAGCCTCTATCTATACTAATAAAAGGATAATATGCTAATTAGACTGGGAGACCTTCCAGGAGACCTTCTGGGCGTTATTCTGGACAAAGCCATGATGGTGGGGCCGAGGTAGAGGCAGTTAGAGGCCAAGAGAGGAGGGCAGTTTGGAGTGAGCAGGCCAGCAGGGAGGCAATTGGAGGTGAGCAGTCCAGTGGAAAGGGAAAGTGGGGGCAAGCAGGCCAGCAGGGGGAGCAGTTGGGGATGAGCAGGCCAGCAGGGGAGGCAGTTGGGGTGATCAGTCTGGCAGGGGGGTGGGGCATTTGGGGGCAAGCAGGACGGTGGTGGAGGGGCAGTTGGGCGTGAGCAAGCCAGCAGGCAGAGTGGTTAGGATCAATCAAGCAGGCAGGCAGGGAGGTGAGCAGTTAGGAGTCAGCAGTCCTGGATTGTGAGGGATGTCTGACTTCCGGTTTAGGCCCGATCCCTGTAAACTGGCGCTAGGACATACTTTGAGGGGTCCCAGATTGGAGAGGGTGCAGGCTGGGCTGAGGAACACTCCCTCCACCCTGTGCACAAATTTTGTGCACTGGGCCACTAGTATTTTAATAATAGTCTGTTGGGCTGAACACTGTCTTCATTGAACGTTCAAGTTTTCATTTTTTTATTATAGATATTCAAATTTTTATAACACCAAATGTCTATCTTTGAGTAATTTCCTTGAAATAAATGCCTTTAGTCACTTCTTAAACTCTTAGAATCTTTTAAAAAATATTTTCATTGATTTCAGAAAGGAAGGGAGAGAAGAGATAGAAACATCAATGATGAGAAGAAGTCATTGATTGGCTGCCTCCTGCACACTGCCCAGTGGGGATTTAGCCCGCAACCCAGGCATGTGCCCCTCACTGAAACTGAATTATAATCTCCTGGTTCATAGGTCAACACTCAGCCCCTGAGCCACACTGGCCGGGCTGGAATCTTCTTTAATGCAGCTTTTCCTGAAATAAACCTCTTATGATTATCTAACAATGTTTTTGTTTTTCTCCTTTGACATTTCTGAGTCTTGTCATTTAGAATCCTTCATTAACACACTTATACTGTGTTTTAGCTATATCTCATTTTCTACTTAAAACTGCCCTCTCTTTGGGTATCAAGAGCAGAGCTGTACACAGGAAGATACTAGATTTTTGGTTGGAGGCAAACAATAGGGTAGTAATAGAACCTAGATCCTTTGGTTTTCAGCCGGCTGCTTTATCTAGTACCATAACTTTCTCCAATTGACAGAGCCCATATTTGTGTACCTGTTTATGTGTGGCTTTGTGTGTGTGTGTGAGTGGAATGTGGCCCAGTAGCTCTTTGTCACCATAGTTCCAAACACCTAAATATATAAACATGATCGGGCTGCTGGCATCATGTGAACACAAGGCTGAAATGTCCATGTAAATATTGTGGCAAGACGTTTCCTGAGCCTTCACCTAACCTTTACCGGGGATTAGCCAAGCAAAGAGGCGGCAACTTGATAGACATTAGCCTAGAGGACCTCATCTTTCTTACTGAACATTCCTCACAGCCCGAGGACCAAATTACATGATGGAGTTTTCCCTCTGGGGTATATCCAATATCCCAACAACTCTCAGAGGCGGGGAGGAGTGAGAGAGCGCGAGAGAGAAAGAGGGACACTGAGATTTTATTTTTCACTAATAGCTGCTATTATTGACCCCCAAGTCTGTGCCAGGTTGCTTGTCTACAGTTTCTCATTTATTCCCCATATCAAGTGTATGAGATAAGTGTTATTATCTCCATTCTATGAGTGAGGGAACTAAGGCTTGGAGAGTTTGTGATTTGCCCAAAAGTAACATTAGTTTTTGAAGCCAGAACTGAACCTAGGTTTATCTACTCTGAAACCCATGTACTTTCTTCCATATTACAGTGTCGGGACAAACATTCCAACCCATTCTTATGAAATCAGGAACCAGGTACCCAACAAATCATAATGAACAGCCTATTCCTTTACACATGTTTAAGAATGGGATATCTGGTACTTACGTTTAACTGTAAAGCTGTCTGATGTGACTCGGTCTTCTTTGTACATCTGTCACTTATAAGTAAGTATTCGTAGCTCAGGCAGATGGAAGGGCCTTTCCCCCCCGGGTTCGGGCCGGTGGATGGTCAGTCAGAGGAGGGAGTGTGAGTGCGCTGCGCTCGGTCTGGTCCCTGTGGATGTCTGGCTTCCCCAGCGAGTGCTGCCTTCGTGTGGGATGTTCTTTCTTCATGTCTTGTTCTTTGTTTTTGTTTTCTCCTCAGATCTAGATACTGATGACGATTTAAATAGCGACGATTATGAATATGAAGATGAAGCCAAACTTGTTATATTCCCAGACCACTATGAAATAGCACTACCAAATATTGAGGAGTTACCTGCCCTGGTCAGTGAGTGTGCACGGCTGCTAGCTAGATGCGCGTGGCTCTCTGTGTCAGGTGTGTGTGCGTGTGCCGTGTGCGTGCACGTGGGGATGGGGAAGGTGGGCTGAATGCGGTGAGAAGAGGAGAAGAATGAGCACAGGCCTGAGCACAGCGTTTCTTCTCTGCGAAGAGGGCTGGCTCGCAGGGTTCCGTTTCAGGAGCTTGGCTTCTCGCTGCCTGTGACTCACAGTCTGTCGCTTAGATTTTTTTCAAACCGCATCCCGAGATGTGCCGGGCTTGCCTTCTGACCAGAGGAATGACTATTTTTTTTTATGTCCTCTGCATGTTGGCCTTTCATGTACGATTTTGTTTGGGATTAAATAAACGAGTCCCAGGGCTGCAACAACAGCTACAGGACGGCAAACATACATAACCAGATACTTACACGTCCCGGGGCTGCAGCGGCTCTGCGGTGACGTGAGCCCACTTTTCAGGTTTTGCTCCTCACGAGGGCTGAGATCACTGTGAATGTAGATTTAATGGTGAAGTTTATTTATTTATTTATTTATTTATTTATCTCTTCCTTCCCCTTCATTTCCATGGAGCAACTTTCATCTTCCTGAACAGCTTCAAGCAGGGAAGAGTGCTGGTGGGGGGAGGAGCCAGGCTCTGTCTCGCGCCCATTTTCGAATCCTGGGAGTGGGGACCGAGTTCCCTAGGGGACTCGTTTTCCTGTTCTTTCCTCTTTTTCCTGTATTGTCCTTGCCACTCCCTCCTTTTTTGCTTTTTCCACGTTCGCACTCTGTGTACACCCTGAATTCTCAGCCTCTAGCCACAGTGGAGTCAGAGGTCAGGGGTCAGGGTCACTTGGGGAGGGAGGACATGTCAGTTCTTCCTCCTCTCTGCCCCCCTTAAACTCTGCCAGTACCAAAGCCAGCTCTTTAGGTCTCAGAGTCTTCAGGACTTCGTCTGACCCTATCTATCTACAGCCACCTGCTCACCTGCTCTGGCTGATTTGTGCTTGGGGTTCCCATGATTTTAGGGGCCAGGTTTCCACCATCCCACCTCTTCTGCCCCTTATTTACTTTATACCTAAATAGAAGGCCATAGAAATGAGTGTTTTCTGGATTTAGGTATTGTGAATCTTGTCTCTAATGATTACATATAACATATTCTTTTTAAGTACTAAGTGTACACCTTTAGTAATTTCACAAAGTGAAATTACTTCTGCATTCTCCAATTCCCCATGTTGATCCAGCGCTGTTCCCAAGGATAAAATATAGGAGTGGACAAATGGTCTTGCCTTGTCCCACTACCTGATTTTATATGCTACAGCTTATATCGTTGCAACACTGAGAGTGAGCAATTGGGGGGCGGGGCTGGCCAGTGGGCTGGGCTAGGCTGCCAGCCAAGGCTGGTGCCAGCAGGGGGTCACCCCACAGATGGCTCTGATCGATGGCCAGGCCTAGAGCCCCTACCCTATATATTGGGAACAATCCCTTAGATTTAAAAATTAAAATCTGGCAAGGCTACTCTAACACTGAAAAAACCGGATGATGCAGCAATGACATGCATGGACTCTGGCTTGCACATTTTGTGGTCAGCCCTGATTCTAGCATTTATAACTGTGTGACCAAGCCAATTACTTAACTTCTCCTGCTTCAGTTTTTCCAACCATAAGATGGGGAAAATGGTACTTCCACTTCAGAAGGATCATGTTATGTACTAATTTTTCTAATCAGGACAAAAAAATGTAGCTGTCCATACAACGCAAGATGCCTTTCAACTGTATGAAAAGTATGGTCACTGGTGCATGCAGCATACCAGATTGTGAAGGGGATGTGCAACTGCTAGGTTAGACCCAGCATGCCCTGAGGGGTTCCAGATTGCAAAAGGATGGAGGGTGGGCTGAGGGACTTCTCAAACCTGCCCCTCCCCCCATACATGAATTTCATGCACCGGGCCTCTAGTTTTTAATAAAGGCAAACTTTAACCAATATCTTACAGAATTTTTAAATATTTAATAAGTGAGTCTGTGAATTGGTTTGAGTAGGTTCTAGAACCCTTTCATCCCCTGAGGACCTGGGATGAAGTCAGGACTAGTAACAAGGTCTCTCACTTCAGATAACAAATCCAGGGAATGATAATTCACAATATAATTACAGAATGGTGTATCTTGACCTTCAGCGATGATCCATAAAAGAGGCTTCTAAGTGATTTTAGATGATGTTCTGAAAACACTAGATTAGTGTAATTTAGTGGCCCAGAATTTAAGGACATTTTGTTGAGTGTCATAAAAAGGAGAGTCAAAGAAAATAAATGTTATATTCAGATCTTAAGAAAAAACATTGTGTATTACAAACCAGAACACTTAAAGACCTAGTGGGATAGATACAATTCAGATGAGGATTGGGAAGGGTTGAGGAAGATGGTGATACAAGAAGGGGATTATGACAGACCAGACTAAAAAGATTAGGATGTGTAGCCAGAAGTGCAGAGACAACTTAAAAAAACCCTAAAAATCAGGAAGGGGTTGGTGGTGACCTCAGCCCCATTCAGTAGAGCCAGCCCTGGATAGGGGGTAAGAGATGAATTTTGATAATTGAAAGGAGAGGGTAATTATATAGAGCTCTTGTGGTGAGAGATGAATGGGAGTATTTTTTTTTTAAAAAGGTTGTAAATGACAGGAATGGATGGTGGATCTATCACGCAGTAAAAGCTTTTTGAGGGCCAGGGCTTTTTCCTCATTCCTGACAGTGTCGTCAGCTGGTAGTGTTCAGTGTAACTTTGGAAAGTTTTAAGCTGAGGAAGGATAGGATCTGATATTCAAAGCAGATCACTCTGGCTGTTGCAAGGAGATTGTAAGGGGCTGCTGTGTAAGGGCCATTGGGTGAGCTGTGATGTTATTGAAACTGACATGAGTGTGTCCAAATTAAGAAGAGCTAGATTCCAAATCGGTTTTGGATGTAGGACTGATAGGAATTGCCCATGGGCTGGATGGGGGTGGGATGGCAGCGGAGGGCACTTCCTCCATTGTCTCTTAATGAATTCTGGGATCAATCAGTGGTACCCAGGGGAACTGATTCTGCATGGAGTTCAGCTAATTGTGCAGGATGTTAGTGATGCAGAATACAAAAGATTGCTTACAATTTTTATTTTTAATAATTCAGTGGCTTTTATTATATTCAGAGTTGGGCATCCATCACCACTATCTCATTCTAGAGATTTTCCCCACATTACTTTTTAGAAAGAGTGGAAGGAAGGGTGGGTGGAGAGAGAGAAGGAAATACCGATCTAAGAGACACACATTGATCTGATGTCTACTGCATGTGCTTCTACTGGGGGTAGGGAATGAACCCACAAACTGGATACTTGCTCCTGACCGGAAATTGAACCTCACACCATCCAGTGTGCAGTCCAATGTGCCAACTACTGAGTTACATTGGTCAGGGCTCATTCTAAAATATTTTTATTATCCTACCTCTCAACTTCTCATCCCCCACCCCCAGTCTATGGCAATCACTAATATACTTTCTGTCTCTATGGATTTGCCTTATTCTGAGTATTTCATATAAATGGAATTATGTAATACATGTTTATTTGTGGCTGGCTTCTTTTCACTTAGCATATATTTTCAAGACGTATCCATGCTGTGCATGTATCAGTACTTGATTTCTTTTTATTGCTAAGTAACATTCTGTAGTATGCACGTATAACGTTTTGTTTATCCATTTATCATTAATGGGCATTTGGGTCGCTTCTCCTTTTTGCCATTGTAAATAATGCTTCTATGAAAAGTTTTTGTGTAGACACACATTTATCTTGGGTATGTACCTCAGAATGGAATTACTGGGTCATATGCTGTTTAACTGTTTGAGGACCTGCCAAACTATTTTCCAAAGTGGCTGCACCATTTTACATTCCCACCAGAATATGTTTTTTAAGATATCCAGAAATAACATATCATTAAGCAAATGTGATGATGGGCATATGCCCAAGGTCACTGGGTTTGGGAGAAAGCAGAGAATCTGCACATATACCCCTGCCCTTCCTTGTTCATAATGTGGATGGATCTGGCACAGAGACACCAGGCACATCCCTGGCCAGGGTCACATTTGCACCAGATTAAGTAATGAAGCTGCTGCTTGCATTCCATTCAAGTGCCCTTGATCACATGTCATTGTGTGATGAGTTAAGGGTATTGCATATCTGGGTGTATATTTGTTAGGAGGAAAACACACCCCTTGGGGATTCCCTTGGCTAATTTTTAAATTGTTCACCTTATACTTTTCACTCTGCTTGCTAAGGGGTAGGAATTTTTAAATTTGGCTCCTGCACTTGGGCTTACAAACTGGATTTGGCTCCTTGCTATCTTGTGCCATTGTCAATACTGCAACTATAGGCCAGAGACAAAATCCAGCAAGAGAAAGTGCTGGAATCAAGAAAGTAGGATCTTGCTTTTGTGGTAACTGTACCATTTGCATTTTTTTTTAGTTTAAGCCGTATTTACTAATAAACCTTTACATTTATTTTATAGAAGTTGTTCTCTCAAACTGATCTAATATATTACATTTGGGTTTGTCTTCTAGGTAACAATTGCTTGTGATGCAGTTCTTAGCTCAAAATCTCCATACAGAAAGCAAGACCCAGACACCTGGGAACATGAATTGCCAGTATCCAAGTATGCCAATAACCTTACCCAGTTGGACAATGGAGTCAGGATTCCTCCAAGGTGAGTGTTGGGAAAATGGAGCTTTACCCCCTAAAACTGGCCAAAAGAATATCTACTCTTCTACCTTCTTCTCTGAATTAGCAGTTAGTATATTTTTATCAAATGCCTTTTATTAAAAATAAGCTCAAAAATTTTCTCTAGGCCCTGGCCAGGTAGCTCAGTTGTTAGAGCATTGTCCCATTACCCAAGGTTCGGTCCTCTGGTCAGAACACATACAAAAATCAACCAATGAATACATAAATAAGTGGAACAACAAGTCGATGTCTCTCTCTCTCTCTTCTCCTTTCTCCACCCCCCTTCTCTAAAATCAATTAAAAAAAACCTCTCTAAAATTATCTAGCCAGTTTTGCTCAATGGATAGAAGGTCAGCCTATAGACTAAATGGTCCTGGGTTTGATTCTGGTTAAGGGCACATACCTTGGTTGCAGGCTTGATCCTGTTGGGGCACATGTGGGAGGCAACCAATTGATATGTCTCTCTCACATCGATGTTTCTCTCTCTCTCTTTGTCTCTTGCACTCTCTTTAATAAAAATAAAAATGGAATTATAAAAAAATAACAAAATTATCTGTACCTTAGTAGTAGATGCTGAAGATAGCCAGCCCATACCCCTGACTCTATCCCCACCCTAATGCTCCCAGTTGCAACCACCTGCAGCTCTTTGTTTGAGGGCTTTCTCTGCCTCCCCAAACCAGGTGGGCTCGTGATGGGACAGTCAGAGATGCTATGGAGTTAATGCTCCCTTCTGACCTTCTGGATCAGCCCTCAGCCAGTGCCTGTGGAGTGGCTGGACAAATACCCGAGATCCCCACTCAGGTGGCATAAGTTCCTCAGTTGGATTGGACCCCCATTTCCCCTGGCAGCCTCCTGCCCTTTCTAGTCTTACTTCCCTGTGATGTTTGGGATCACCTCCCAAACAAGCCATTTACATTCATATTTTTGTCTCAGATTCTGCTTCTTGGGGAACTTTGGTTGTCACATTTTGGCTGGAATGCTCTCTGGGCCACTTGAGCATCTCCCAAGTGCTGGTGTGTTTCCAGAGGCAGGTGCTAGAAGGAAAGGGCAGATGAGGAACGTGACCAGTCTTGTTTGACCCTAACTGTACTGCAGTCCTATTCTGTGTAATCTTAGTGCAGGCACCTCAATTTCTCCTGTTCACAGTGGAGATAGTAATGCTGATGCTGAGGATGTTCATTAGAATTAAATGATAGAGCCTCATTCAGTAAGTCACTGGCACATACCCGGTATTTAGCCTTCCATTAGGCTGATTTCCCTTCTGCTTAATTTAGATTTGCCGTGTAGTAGGGTTTTGTTAAAACTAGGTTTCCTAGTTAATGCTTTTGAAATTTAGGTGTTTTATGTACATGGAATCCTTAATGTTTTAAACTTATTCAAACTCCTCTGTCCCTCACGTGGGGATTTTAAGGAAATGGCCTCCCCTTCTGTTCTTGGGTTCTGTGTTAGTTTTCTAAAGTCCAAGAGCCATCTCAGAAGAGCGGGAGGAGCTGGTCCTCGTCTGGGTGGCAGGCAGGGTACTGTGGGGTCCTGCTTCTCTGGGAGTGACTCTGATTATTCTACTGATTGTTTACTGTGGCCCCAGCTTGAGGTACTCCTTCTTTCTTTTTAAAAAATGTATTTTTATTGATTTCAGAGAGGAAAGGAGAGGGAAAGAGAGATAGAAACATCAATGATGAACGAGAACCATTGATTGGCTGCCTCCCACATGATCCCACTGAGGAATTGAGCCTGCAACCCGGGCATGTGCCCTGTCTGGGAATTGAACCTGTAACCTCCTGGTCCATAGGTCGACGCACAACCACTGAATCATACCAACCAGGCTTGTTCCTTCTTGAGACACTGTTGATTTTCTAATTATGCCTTGCATTCCAGCTGTATTAACTGTTTTCCAATGACTTTCCAGTGGTTGGAAATGTGCCAGATGTGACCTGCGGGAAAACCTCTGGTTGAACCTCACCGATGGCTCCATCCTGTGTGGGAAGTGGTTCTTTGACAGCTCTGGGGGCAACGGGCATGCCCTGGAGCATTACAGAGACATGGGCTACCCTCTCGCTGTGAAACTGGGAACTATCACTCCTGACGGGGCAGGTGAGTGTGCTTTGTATGACTCTGGGAAACAGCAGTGGCTGCCTTCTAGGTTTGAGCAATGTCTTAATCCAATGGTTGGAGAGTGTAGGCTCTAGATTCTGACAGCTCATGTTTGAATCCTGATTCTGCCTCTTATTAGCTGTGAGGTCTTGGGGGAGTTTTCATATCCTTCTAAGAGTCAGGTTCCTCGCCTTAAAGATAACTATGGTACCTCCCTCAGAGGATTGTTAAGGTGCATAAGTTTTTAGCTCAGTGCACGCAGTAAGGTGTTGATAAAAGCTAGTTGCCTTGTTATTATCTTTCTGTGTCTCTCTTGGCTTAGAGGGGAGAAGCAGGAACCAGGTACTTGTGAAGCAAATGGGCAGAATCAAACTCAGTGTTAGAATAGTTAGGGAACCCCCAAGTAGGTTCATGATGGAGAAGATGGCTTTGAAAGGATGGATATTGCGTGCTCAGAGTCCCTGCCACCCTCTGGCATTGGTGGTTCATGTGTAGTGAGGAGTTGAATCACTCCCTATTTACACTTTAGAATTGTTTTTTTTTCTTTATGGTCTCACACAGTATACTTTAAAACAATACTTTGGCTGTGTTTATTCAGTTAATTCCTTCTATGTTTTGTGAGGAAAAAGGAAATCATATCATGGTCAGTAATGAGCAACTTAAATATTGAGCAGTGGCCATAAGGCCCATCCATCATCTAAGCACCATTGAAAATAGTTCTTAAGCATTATTGGGTCAATATCTAGGGCTGTCTTTTCTATCTGTCCAGGCTTGAAAGTCCATATCTTCTTTATGTTAAAGTTAAGATGAGTTTTTAGGAGCAGATAGAGATACTAGAGGCCTGTTGCACGGTATTTGTGCAAGAATAGGCCTTCCTTCCCCTGGCTTCACTTCCAGTGGCCTGGGAACCGCCAAGTCTTCGCTTCTGTCTGAAGCATCACTCCTGTAGCTCCCTCTGCCACCCTCCCTTCCCCCTCATAGCAGGTGTCCTGCCCCACCAGGCCATTCCGTGCCTGCATATGCAAATTAATCTGCCATCTGATTGGCTGTGGGCATAGCAGAAGTATGGTCAATATAAATGTTTGTCTATTATTAGATAAGATGTATATTTTCTCTGTTCTCTTTCTGAATTAGCCTGCCTCTGAGTAACTGGCTAGGATGGGCTCATTAAATGTGCTCTGGTCAACCTTTCCATTGAACTGGTTTCGTTTCTCACTTGTTTTATCACTGAGGCTGGCAGTAAGGTCATGTCAAGATTCTTTGGATTCATATTTTGGGTAATTTTCCCAAATTAGAAGATTTATTTTAATTCATCAGAATAATGTAGCTGCAAGAGGCCTAAGTGCTTGTGGGGAAGTGTAGGACTTGGTTGGAAAGTGTGTAAGGAGGATTCTCTGAAAGGTTGGGGGATTCTAGGGAGACCTTGCCAAGGTGGCAGCCCCTACCTTAACTTTTCCAAACAAGTCTGAGCCTCCGGGTGTTTTGCTGGAATCTCTGTGTTTAGTCTTTAGACTCAACCATATAGAAGGATGTGTTTTCTCAAGGATATTTACCCTGCTGATTGTATCTATAGATTAATTTTAGTTCAAGCTTTAGTAAAGACCTAAGGTGGCAGGCAAATGGAACTGCTTGGTTCCTATAGCCGTGCAATCCCTTAGCGTCTCTTTCACAGAAACGTGTGTCAGAGAAATCCATTCATCCATCGCTCAGGGTCTGCTGGTCAGTCCTGAAAGGTGCTAATGCTAAACATGCTCCCATCTCCCCAAGCAAACAGAACTCTACACAAACCAGGTCAAATGTTAAGGCTTCCAGGATCTGAAGAGAAAGTTCAGGATATGTAGCTGGACTAGGGCTCCAGCCAAGTGTTTGCTGATCATTGCTGTGTTGAATGACTGCTGTATAAGGCAACCATCATCATTTTTTTAAAAAAATATATTTTTCAAGAGAGGAAGGGAGAGGGACAGAAAGTCAGAAACATCAATGAGAGAGAGACATCGATCAGCCGCCTCCTGTACATCCCACACTGGAGATGAGCCCGCAAGCAAGGTACATGCCCCCTACCGGAATCGAGCCTGGGACCCTTCAGTCTGAAGGCTCTATCTACTGAGCCGAACCGGTCTCGGCCATCATCATTTTTTTATGGGACCACAGAGAGAAGGGGTTGTAATGTAGGCATTCTATTGGATGAAATTATAAAGAGATAATAATTCACATGTTTCTACTTTCTTTGCTTATGTAGTGCTTTGGCACTACAAATGTTGATGTACATGTCTTAGTTATACAGTTTTAGTTGTTTGAAGGCTGGACTATTTTTTACTTATCTTTGGGTTCCATAAAAATATTATACATAGTAGGCACACATGCTTTTGTTAAATGAACCAACTGGCATATAAGTATTTAAATAATTAGATTTTATTAGGCCCAGTTGGCATAGCTCAGTGGTTGAGCATCAACCTATGAACCAGGAGGTCGCAGTTCGATTCCTGGTCAGGACACATGCCTGGGTTGTGGGAGCTGATCAATGATTCTCTCTCATCATTGATGTTTCTATCTTTCTCTCCCTCTCTGAAGTCAATAAAAATATATTAAAAATAATAAAAAACGTTTTTATTTAAATGTGTGCCAATAATAAAGGCAAAGGTTAATTCTATTTTCTTTGCATCTTTAATTTTTCAAAATTTTTTTTCTAGAGTGAAGCTTAATTTTAAACTGCAATTTAGAGTGCATCTGAAGTTTTTTTCCTTTTCATTTGAGGAAGGGAAGTTTATATTTGCCCCTCAATTATTCAAGAAGCAGATGTTCAGTGAAACATATTTAGAAAACAGAGAAAAGTGTAGGGAAGTAAATAAAATCACTAGTAATACACTTACCAGAAAATCACTTCTAACAATTAGTATATTTTCTTTAAGTCTTTTTTTTCCTTTTCTAAAAACTTGATTAGTTCTTATACAAGCCCCCGTCCCCCAACTCCTATTTTTACAAAACTTGAATTACACTGTATAAAGCTTTATACCTTATTTTTCTCTTTTAACTTTAAATAATGTTTTTAGGTCATG